>CAIGRQ010201108.1:0-12731 GCA_903798375.1 Fraxinus sp. D2006-0159 | reverse complement strand
TTGAATACCGCAATAATAAAAAAAAAACAATAAATAACAAACACCGATATGATGACGGAGAAACCCTAACTGGGTAAAAACTCTTGAACCAAGCCAGTTACCTCCACTATAGATAATGTGGGTTACAATTCAATTTCAAACTAGTTCTACTAGTTGTTGTAAACTCTACAACTCCAAGATCTGTTGCTCACTCCAAACTCACGATCTGTTACCGTAGATACTATCTAGCCAACCTGCTAGATCCTGATCTACCTCCCACAGCTTCCAAGATTCGCTGTCTAAGAAGCACCGACACGATACGTGTCGGACACGTCGACACGCGATTTTTTAAAAAAGTTTCGACACGATACGTTACCGACACGTTGATTGCAATTTTTTTTTTTTTTTTATATTTTATATTCGACTGGTTATGATGAAGAATAAAATATAATTGACTTCTTATATAAGTTTGATTTTTTATTGAAGGGTAAAATGGTAAAAAAATAATTTCAAATAAAATTTTACCTTTTATTTTTGTCAAATATACTGCTAGAACGAGATACATTGATGAAAGAAGTCATTTACACGTTTTTAGCAAAAAATAATAATTAAATTACAATGGTGGGCCAATAATCTCAAACCTTGTCCTTTCCTTTCCTTCCCCTACTTTCTTTCCTTCCCCAGGTACAGCCCTTTCTCCCACGTTTCCTCTTCTTCCTCTTCCCCAGACATTTACCTCCCCACCTCTTCTTCTCTCCTTCTTCCCGAAACTTCTTCCCTTCCCATATGCATTTCTTGCCAGAACAGTCGACGGCTTCTTGCCCACCGTGGTTTCTTCCGTTCAAGCTAGCGTTTCTTCCGTTTTCTTACTGACTTCGTCAAGTTTTTTCTGCATTTTCTCGCCTCCGACACGCCGCAAGGAACTCCGACACGTGTCGGCGACGTGTCGAAGGCGTACCGGTGTCCGATACGTGTCGGACACGGGTACGTGGTCGCCGGCAACGTGTCCGTGCTTCTGAGTTCGCTGTAAATCTCAGACTCACAATCTTCTTCACGCGTCTCTTCCAAGTGGATACCCAGGAATCACCTATTTCTATTCTTCCTGCGCTTGTAGTCCAACCTCTCTCAACCTCCCGCAACTTCTGAAGTTCAACTGAGAAAGTACATTTCTAAGGATGTTTAGGAAGTAGGTGTTTTGGATTCTTCGATTTGATATTTTCCCAAACAGGTGGTTATATGATCTTAAGAATAAAAGATGAATCACAATGAAAAAATATGTTCTTGGATTTTTAGAGAATAAGATGAGGCAATGAAAATAATGGAAACCGCCAGTTAATTTCGTCAAATGTCTTGGATATTTATAGGAGAGTAAATAAGTTGAATGTGCCAGAAAAATCTATTTAAAAACGCAAATTAAGGTTTTCCGTATAAACTTGTCGCTCGAACGAAACCTCAGCGACCGGCGAGCGACGGCCTCTCGCTCAAACGAGAGCCAGGTGACAGGCGAGCGACGAGAATTCTGTTTTTGTTGCTCGAGCAGTATCTAGTTAATAGGCAAGCGAAAATGCACCGCCATGTTTCTCCTCTTTTTACATTCGAACCCTAAAAACCATAAACCAACTTATACAAATTGCACTCTAGGTCCTTAACTTTTACAATATGTTACAAACCAATCCTTTGTCTACAGAATCGCCAACACTAAAAACCTAACAGTATTGATCCCTTATACATAGAAATTGACATGAAAACAAAAGTAACGATGAAAAACATGAAAAATGGTAAAGAATAATTTTATTGTATTAAATTGACTGAAATTGACGATGAAATTTATACAAAGTTTTTGTTTATATAAGCATAACAATCCCTTAATCTTACTGATATGGGGAAACTAAATAAAATCCTAAAAGGAAATAAAATTAAAATCCCAATCTAAAAAAAAAGGCCTATTCTAATCAAGAAAGAATAAATCATATTCTAAATGAAAAAGAAAAAAGAAATCATATTTAAAATAAATGAAATCAATCATATTTGAAATGAGACTATCTTACATCATGGTCTATTATCATGTTGCATACTTTATTGTTGATAGTGCATCGTGTTCTAAAAATCTATTCAAACACCAAAATTAGTATCGGAGTAAGGTTTTCCCTTAACTAATTGGCCACCTATGGTGGTAGTAGCATGCATCCTCACGACGACGATTGAAGGATTGTAAAGTTACCAACCTCGATCGAATCTAAAATGAATGATAGATAGATTCGAAGATGTTGCTGTTGCTTCAACAAGTCAAGAACATGACAACAAAATATGCAACATGATAATAGACCACAACAATAGTGAGAACATTGTATCCAAAGCACTGGTGAAAGCTTTAAATTTGAAGACTGAAAAATACCTATCTCTTTATCAAATTCCACAAGTTAAAAGAGGCAAGAAATTCAAATTATGGAGGTGTGCAAAATTACATTCTATTGGAAAGTACTACAAAGATAAAATTATGTGTAAAGTGATAGAGATGGATTATCATGTACTTTGGGGACAACCATGGTACTATGATGCAGATGCTACTTACATAAACCAAGATAAACAAAGAACAATAAAAACTATAAGACGGGCGATGATGTTAAAAAATGTCATTCAAGATGATCAGAAGGATGTTACCGACCATGATACTACAACAGAGATAGAGGTAGTCCAATAGAAGAAAAGGGACCAATCACGAAGGAATCCATGGTTTTATCTAGATACAACCACCAAAACACAATATGAGAAGCATTGTTTAACAACAATATCACTTCTGACAATCAATTCCAGAATATCATACAGCGGTATAACACCATAAAAAAGGTGAATACTGAATATCGTAAACTAATCCACGTGTACTTACGCTGAAATAACAAGTTTAGAAAACTTCTTTCCCACACACATAAAACAATTTCTCATAATTATATGCACTAACCCAAAAAAATGTGCTAGCAAACTTTTCATCCATTATTTGGAACACTTACTTCTCTCAAAACTTTCGCAGCATCCTCCGGGAAAACAGGATTTATGTAACACCCTGTCCCCATCTCAAATCCCCCCACACCACTTAACTGGGGCACTATCTGTAAAAACCAGTGAGTGGAAGGTAATTGTGAGGGTTTGACCTGAAGTGGAGCAGTGTGAATCATGAGATTGAACGGTGGGTTGTTCAACTGTGAAGACATCTTCACAAGCATAAGTTTTAGTAATCCTCCAAGATCCACTGCCTATATTATTTGAAAGTCAAAAGTACAGCAAGTTATTTATTTGGAAGAAAACAAAAAGAAAAAGATAATGCAAGCTCAAGTGTCCACTAATAAATATATCTAAGTGTGTCATGTTTGGCTAAGCTTAAAAGTTAAGTAACTATTGTTTTCAAGCATGCAAGATTTTTTAACTTTTTGATAGTTACAAATTACTTTCAAATAAGCTATGTATTTCAACTTTGTCCAACAAATAATTTATTAACTCTAAAACTTAGTTTGCTTATAAGAAAACTTTTAGGCTTAGTCAAACATACACTATATCCATCTCTAGAAACAAATATTCTTCATCATTGACAAAATTAAAACTTTTCAAAGTCTTATCTCTTTTCATCATGATCATAAATGAGCTATCACAAATATGGCAAAACTCAATGGTAGGAAGAGAATCAGCAGATACCTTGTCGCTATCTAGCTCATGAAAATGAGAAGAGTGATATCGAGGAATAGTCCATATCTCAAAAGGGAAAGTTGCAGCAAATGGAACAATTGATAGGAAATGGGTGGATTCATCAATCAATAAATGGTCCCTCCGGACTTGGCAGAGGCTACATTTTCCTGTCTGCTCAAAGAATTCCTTCATGCTTTCAATGCGTGCAGAGACCGCGGAAGGAACAACAGGAAGTGCCATTATCTGACTGTGTGAATGACTCATCGATGCACCAGCTGACGCACCATGATTTTTGAACACCTATACATACGAGTAATTCAACAAAATAAATTCGCCACACCTAAAAAATGTCAGTGGTTATTTCTCTACAGCAAGTGGAAATGGGGGGGACAGGGGGGGGGGGGGGGGGGGGGGGGGGGGGGGGGGGGGGGGGGGGGGGGGGGAACCTGAACATATTTGATGGAATCCAAAGTGCGAAGCTGGTCGATTCTGGTTTTGAAAGCGAGCAAAACATCGCCGACCTGAGCCGGAGAAAGATCGGCCAAGTGAACCAGGTGAACTGGCGACTCTATCACCACGTCGTGAAACCCGAACCCGCTCGCAGCCACGTCGCCATTACATTGACTATAATCGGAAAGGCATTTTGGAAAATTGAGTTCTCGGTTGAGAGCAGGGTAGAGGTTCTGGATGACTCTGATTTTCCAGTCGGACGTGGAGTCGGGAGGGACCCGGAAGATCTCCGGCGCACACTCGTGCTCGTGGCCCACGCAGAAGGGGCATTCAGATTGGTTATTGGAGTTCGGATTTGCGTCTGATTTGGACTTGAAGTCTGAAGGTCGACGTGCTCTCGCCGGTGAGAATATGACCCACCGGTTGTGGATAGCGTCTTTCCGGATCTCGGGCCTCCGATACGTTGCTTCTGCTGCCATCACGCTCTCCTCTCTATTGCTCTCCTTTTCACGAGTATTCACCACTCCCTTGCAAAAGGAACTAGAGAAGTTTTATACTTCTATGAAGTTTTGGTACAAATGGTGTCTAATCTTTGTTCTTCGTACATTTTTGTCCCTAACTTTTAATTTTGACTTCTAATTTTTTTTTTTTTAGTGTGTGTTTTAATTGTAAGTATGGAACTTGCATGGAATGAAAATAAGTTATAGATAATTGAAAATTGTCAATTTAATGTATTTGATTAGCTTAAGGCTTGAAGTGCTTACGCATGTCAAGGTTTGAGATGATTGTTCTAATTGTTGTGCTTGTTCAAGACAAGGCTTGAAGTGCTTGCGTGGACAAGGGTTGAGGTGCTAGATCGAGATAAGGCTTGAGGTACTTACTCGGGCAAGGCTTGAGGTGCTTATTCAGGGTAAGGCTTGAGGTGCTTGCTCAAGCAAGGCTTGGCAGCGTGATAATGCTTGATGTTCTTGCTCAGGCAAGTCTTGAGGTGCTTGCTCGGGCAAGGCTTGAGGTACTTGTACGGGACAAGGCTTAATGTGCTTGATCGAGGCTTGAGATGCCTGTTCAGAGTAAAGCTTAATGTGCTAGCTCAGGGTAAAGTTTGAGTACTGACTCGGGACAAAACTTAAGGTGCTTGCATGAGGCAATGTTTGAGGTACTTGTTTACGATTAGGCTTGAGGTACTTACGCGGGGCAAAGCTTGATTTTTAATCTACATCATGAACGAAATGGGATCATATCCCAACGATGACAAGACAAACAGAGGATATTTTTCTCTAACTAATGTTAAAAGTAGGGCGTAGGTGCTTGAAAAACTGAATGAAGAAAAATGTGGCGTGCAAGTCCATGAATATAAAATAAAAAATCTAAACGACTACTAAATAAGTTCTGGTGACATGCTTATTGTCACAAATTTACCGACTTCGAGGGCAACCTCCACGAGCTCTTCTTGATGGTTAAGTTCAAGGTCGATCATAATTGTTATCCTCTGGTGCTCTTTTTTCAGGGTTTTTATTCATCAACGTTATTCGTAATTGACATAAGCCCTGAGGAAACCTCATTTTATCAAGGACTCAATTTCAATTTATAAAGCTTTGCAAGTGTCTTCGTGTGTCCATGATCTCGATGGAATTCGTAAAACTTGTTCTTATCTCGGGTATTTGGAGGAGATCTTATTCTTTGAGTTCATTTGAGTTCCTTGAGAACTTTGATCTCTATCAAGATGTTGGATCTCGAGGTGTTCAAATGTGTAAATGATGTAGGAGAAAGGTCCGACTTCTATCTATCTAAAGTATTGTCCTGCTATATTTCTCATCCCTTGTGAGGAGCTCATTCACAGATTTTGATGGGTTTTTAATAAAGACATCTTGAATGACTCAGATTTACAACATGTATGAGGGTGTGGAGACTGCAAATGTAACATGTACGTCGTGTATTGGAACCTTTTTTGTATTAAACTATGGAATAAAGTTACGTAAGGGCTCGTTCTGTCCTTGATGAAGCTGTGTGAAAGACATGATGGTCTTCCTAATGCGCTTGCTACTTGCAAACAATACCAAGAAATTGTTGGGTAGATTTGAGAATGAAACGATGGAATTGGACTCTAAAATATAGAACCAATCTCGGGATGGATTAGTCAGAGTCTACGGCAAAGCTTTGCACATAATCGAGTTTGGAACAACTTGCAAGTTCATGATGTCAATAAATACATTCAGGCGATTGATCGGTCGGTAGTTCTATCATACTCCTTTATTCGAAGATATTTGAATCCATCCGACAATGAATATGACAAAATCTCGAGAGTGAATGGGGTGTTCAAGTGAAACCCATCGACCCCTAAGTGTTTCGCCATGGGCCGACTATTATTCCATCTTGAATGATTTTGGTAAATTCAGTCGACCTTATAGTGATGGACGCCCAAAGCTAAGGTCGTAGGTAGGGGCGAATCCAGGATTTTCAGTCAGCACATGCGGCTGTTGACCGTCCTGTCAGCTGCAATAAAATATTAAGAGCCGGTTTGATGCCCATTTTTGCAAAAAACACATTTTGAAATAGTGATTCGATGGAGAATGTGTAGTTAAAAATAAGAAAAAAATAATAATTTGTGTGTAATATTATTTTATTAAGAATGTGTGGTTAAAAAGAAAAGGAAAATGTATTTTGAAAAAAATGAAAATCTACAAGGCCTAAAATTTAAATGTAACAATTATTTTGTTCAAACTAAACAGATAAAATTATGTGATAAAAATTAGCCGTCCTCACCAAATTACATCATGACCAAGTTTTGAATAATTTAAAGGAAGAGCATGGGTGTGAGATTTTACAATTGCAATTGCATGAAAACCGCATAAACTTAACATATATTATTTTATGAATTTTCTTGTTAAAGCTTCAATAGCTGCCATAGTGGTCCAGGTTTCAAAATACTAAATAAATGGAGGTGGCAGGTTCGAAACTTCAAATACCCTCCTTATTAATCAATTTTGGCAAATATTGTATAGAACTAAAAATATTTCATAATAAATTGGTTGGAATGGATTCGAACCCAAGACATGAAGTATGTACGGGTCCTTTCTCACATACCAAGCTACATGAGAAATTTGAAAATAAAAGGAATAACCGGTTATATAAGTAAAACATTTATCTGTTATCAAAAAAAAAAAAAATTTACTTCCGACGGATCCAGCACGAGTGGCCGCGGGGATTGGCCATGTGCTAGATTCACCCCTGGTCGTGGGAGGAAGTCATGGTTTACTCAAAGATCATGTACCAACATTGTTAGTCGAGCTCGAGCATCAGCCATAAAATTGACCACGGGCATTGACACTGGAGGCAAGTACTATAGGATTACAAATCGAGTTACCATAGAAACTTGTGGCGAAGATCTTCGAATGTATCCAGAGTAACATCTATAGATTAAGGTGTCGATACCTTCGGCGGCACCACTGGAGGGATTGGAAGATCCCTAGTAAGGGACTGAACTAGAGTGGATGAACTTGTTATGAAAGGTTTTGAACGTGTATTAATCATGGCTTTTGGTAGTGTTTTCCACAGATGGTACCAATGATGCTACCAAAAATATACACATGTGAATACCTGAGCTTGATAATTGGGAGTAAGCATGAGCGAGCTTTCGAAACTTGAGCCTAATGATAAAGTTTGAGCACGAACAGAACTTCTGTAACCTGACCTCAATAACAAAGCTCAAGCTATCGATACTCAAGCTCGATGAAAAAGCTTGAGCACAAATATGACATCCTGAACTTGAATAAAGGCATTGAAGTATGTATCATCGTCTCTTTGACGCTTATATTAATGAAGAGAAAATATAAGCGTAAGGCAATGACTCAATCAATGTAAAAGCGTACCAGAATAGGTGGCCTATTTTTATAGGGCTAGACAGTGCAATCCTTGTGGGATTGGGTCACCTGAATGTCTTATCTACTCGAGAGCCTGAAGGACATGAGATTCCTATTAATGTTGGACAATAAAGTTTCATTGGAATTGTAGATTTGAAATAATTAGATGGCATGAGGATGGCTGTAGTAGAGCCCTTCTAGATTAAGGAACCTGATAGAGAGAGGAGGAGAAGGATAGTAAAGGGTACGAGATGCCCAAAGGCCTCAAGGTTGAGGTCGACCCTGACTACATGAAACCCGAGGATGCTCTATTCCAAGGAGAGTGCTCGGGGTTATCATGACCAAGAGCACCAGGTCAAGCCCGACCTTCAAGGATGTTCTGAGCCAAAGGAGTGTTAGAGTTTATCATGACCTTGACCCCGAGGCTGTGGTCTGGTTACGTTGTACATAAATTGTACACATTAGTTAGTAGTTGGAATTCTAAAACTCCAAGATGTAACAATGTAAGTTTTTATGTTTTACTCTTTTTTTTTTTCATAAATCTTTTATTTGTACGGTTTCACAATTTAAGCTTTATTGGTTGATGGAGTCCGAGCTCCAACCTCGATTAAGTATAATATCTTTGTAAAATGATTACGTGCGTAGCTTTGAGGCAATTATTAATAAATACACATTTTCTTAAAGTTAATCGAGAATTACGATTACAATTTTTGACGTCAATAGTTTGACGCTAGAAGGAAGACCCTCTTGTATAAGCATCCCTCATTTTTCCACAAAAGATCCATACTAAATCAACCCACAACAAAATATCATCATGAATCACAATTTGGCTTCCAAAAATCAATCTCACTTTCTGAGGAGACTACATCAAACTAAGGTCAGTCATCCTCAATTGGTTTCTTATATTTTGCTAAGAATTTAAATTTCAGTGCCACTCACAGTTGGCTAAATTCATCCCATATGCATTTTTTCTTAATGTTAATAGTGAAGAACTTTAGACCATGTGTCATATTCTTCACATTTATGTTATGCCCTTCTTTAAATTTAATAGAGGCGCATAGGCAAGTTTATATGCTATGTGTTTCCTTATTTGATGATGAGCATATGCAATAGGATATAACTTAATATAGTCGCTTGTATTGCTGTGGAGGATACATCGATTAATGAAAAGCTTTACCTAAAGGGATAAATCTACTTGATCAATGATCATACCATTATCTATTTCTGCGAATTTGTGTTTAATTTCTAATATTATCATGATTACTTCATTTGTTTTCATAATGCTGCTTAACAATTAATAGCCATTATATATCCATTACTTATCTACATTTGTGTATAGAGATGTGAAACCAGAGGATTTTTTACTTGGTCGACCTGGATCTACTGATAAAAAGAAGTTATATCTTGTTGATTTTGGTTTGAGTATTGTTGAAATATGATGCCATTTGTAACATTCATTTTTTTTACATGGGGCGATGATGAAAAAATGGGCTAAGCCCAAAACTTGCCGAAATATTTTTTGAAGTAACCATTGCCCAATAACTCAAATGAAATAAGCCCGAGACCCAGTCCAATTTAGATGCTAGGTGTGCTGCTCTGATCCGTTGAATCTTCAGCCTAATCTACGATGTTGTGGTCGCCTATATATAAAAAGATGGATGGCCATTTTTTGGAGATTATTCATTCGGTTTCTTCGATTCTGTGTGAGAGAAGCTTCTGGGTTCTCTGTCTCGTGTTCTCTCTTTCAATTCTTTGTGATATTGATTAAAACTAGAGGTTTTAATCACAAATCTTTGTGATTATAGTCTTGGTGATTGTTCGATTGAGATTGTAGAGGTGTTAGATTGGCTGTAGGGTTTCAGATCATTGAGTAGCTACTTTGTGCATTTTTTGTTAGGGTTTGTGGTCTTTGTTGCATGTTCTTTTGTACATACGGGTACAATGTCTTTGTGAATATTTTGAACCCCTAATTTTGAGAATCGATTACTCAGTGTTATTTGGTTTTTTGGATTCTTAGTGAATTATTGTTGACTGCTTTCGTTGGGTATTTGTGGCTCTATTTTCTTCACAAGTATGAAGCTCCCACAACTGATTCATTTATTTACATCAGTACGACCATAACTTGGGTTGTCAACATCCAGATGAGTTGAAAGATAAATTATTGAAATTTCCATACATCCCTTTGTCTTAACCTATTTCTGCATATGATATTTTCTATCGACTCTTTGTTTCTTTGAATTTATTTTTCTTTTGCTTAACAATTTCTGCTATTGTTCTTACTATTGATGCAACATCTAGGTAGAAAGATGTATCAACTGGTTAGCACGTTGGTTGTAACTAGAGACTAGATATTTTTAAGTTAGTTTGAATTAGCTTGTGTACTAAGTGAAGGAGGGTAAACATGCACTCATAAATCCCAATTGTAGAAACGTGATAAGATGTGCTAGTGTTCATGCCCATTTAGGTCGTTCTAGAAGCAGGATGGACGATCTTGAGTCACTGGGATATACACTTATATTTCTCATCAAGGGAAGGTTATAGTGGCAAGGGTATTAGGTAATTTGGCAAAATTGCTTTATAAATATTTTGTTGTGATATTGTTTCAACTAATGAATTCATAAAATAATATCTTTGTTTCTGTTTTGGATGATAACAGGGGTGGCAACAAGAGTTTTCGTGTTTGTAAAAAGAAAATGGCCACTTTTTCGGAGTTGATATGCTGTTTTTGTCCGGCTCCTTTCAAATAGTTCCTCGAGGATATAACAAATATGAAGTTTGATGAGAAGCCAAATTATTCTAAGTTGATATCCTTTTTTGAAAGTCTCATCGAACCATGCACATCACTAAGAACAATAAGAATTGATAAAGCTCTCAAGATTATGTACAGATTTTGGTGCTCATACAAGTATTCATTATATGAGAATGCACATGTTAGAAACTTTAATACTATAAAATTCAGTGTGTAATGCATGATGTCCCATGAAACAGAGGTTAGTGACTTCTAGTTATACGTTTTCTTGGCATGATACCTACATTTGTTTTATGACACATGGATTATTATGGTCACACATACATGCATTTAAAATATGCTTATCTAACCCTTTTATACTTTTTCTATCCCAGTTCATATGTCGGGATTTGTTATTCTAATAAATAATCTTATGGGTCGTTAGTATCTGTTTGCAATCTAGGAAAGGATTGAGGTTGATATAAGATATTTGAGTTGTTGGTTAAGAAGTTTTAGAGATAGTAAAAGTTGATTTACGTGGATCTAACTTGTTATTGATTATTCATTGGCTTTGCCTCCATGGCTTGTATAATGCTAGCAAAATTGCAACACCTATTTACCCCTATAAGAAAAAAAAATTGGATAAGAATTATAGGGTGTGTTTTAGCCACATTATTTTGGAAGAATGTATTTTGGAATAGTAGATTGATGGAGAATGTGTGGTTGAAAAAGAAGGAAAGATTATTAATATGATGGAAAATATTATTTTATTGAAGAATGTGTTGAAAATTTTGATGTGTACCAAACAAGAACATATTTTTTTTTGTAATGTAATATTGCATACAAGCACATTTTCTATTGTTACCTCACACAATTGACTTTATTATTCTCATATTTTCTTTGGTTGGTGTTTGATTGTTCATATTCGCTCTTATTGCATATATGTTTTTGACTTTTGCTTAAAACAAGTAGAATTTGTTTCAGCATCAGCATTCATTTTTTTCTGTGTTTTAGTTGATTATTATGAGAGAGAGAGAGAGAGAGAGAGAGAGAGAGATCCCAGAACTGTTCACCGGCTAATATTCTTTGATGTAGATTTCTATTATTTCTCCCTTATTAAAAAAGGCTGTTTGTATCGTCCATGTTGCCTTGTTGTTGTTCCTCACAATCACATCTATCAAAACCATAGTCCACCAACAGACCCAACTACTTATAAGCTTAAATAGCCCAAATCATCTAACCTAATTTTCAGCCCATGTATCCAAGCCTTTCAAACCCATTCACCTAACCCAACTTCACAAAAACTCATAACCTTCAGCCCAACCACCACTACAAATTCTAATACATACAAACTTAACAGGCCCACTGCCATAACCAATAACCCATTACACAAAACACCTAACTTGGCCCATTTACGTACAAGCCTAGTTGACCCGAATCCCTTTTCTCCTCCACGATACCACACCCCCAATACCCTAATCCAAAAATAAGATACTCTTATCAACAGCCCACTTGCGTTGCCGACATCTCCATATGGATCAAGGCCATTTTTTCCACACCCATACATTGCCACCAACACTTCGTTGATCGGGACACTTTTTAGTTTGGCTACGTCAAACATGCCATTTCCACATTGACCAATTTTTTTAACATTCACCACAATAACCTTCCAAGGCATAAAAGACGAAACTACCTTTAAAATGTTATACAATTACAGAAATATGGTATTATTTAAAAGACAACAATACCCTTTTCAAGTTATAAAGAATTCCAAACACTTCCTGTTTAAAATTCTAAAATCAAATCACTTTCTTTATCTGTTTACTCCAACACATATCAAAACATTTTCATTTTTCAATTGCTTCAAACTTGAAAATTGATATATTTATTAAACGCTCAACAAGGAAATATTACTCACAGCCATCAATGAAATCGGTAAGGAAATTTACGTATTTTAATTTCGTTTCGGTTAAATTAGTACATTATTTTAATATTTAAATCTTATTTCGATATAGGTATATGAAAATTTTACGATC
>CAIGRQ010201095.1:0-11084 GCA_903798375.1 Fraxinus sp. D2006-0159 | reverse complement strand
GAATAGTAGATTGATGAAAAATGTGTGGTTGAAAAAAAAGTAAATGTTATTGATGTGATGGAAAATATTATTTTATTGAAAAATGTGTGGTTGAAAATGAGTAGAAGAATGAAAATGAAAATTTTAATGGGTATCAAACATGGGCCAAATTTTCTCTCTAGTTTTCTTTTCTTTTGAAATTTGGAGTTTTGATATAATAAAAGTAGATGGTAAACAAATAATTTGGAAAAGATATATTTATGTTTTTTTTTCTTATTTATAAAATAAAAAAAAAGATAAAAAATGTATTAGAGGATTGAGTCGATTAACTGATGGAATGATTGCTTAAACCATAACCCACTCGACTCGACTTTTTATAGTTAAAATTAATTGAACCAAACCAACCAAAACCGACCCGAATCGGTTTGGTTTGGTTTGGTCAGTTTTTCGAATTTTTTGCCCACTCCTATTTTAACCACATTTTTCACTAATGTTACACGTAAATTTAAAACTTTTCTTTACTATTGAACCATGCATTATCCAAAAAATTACTATTCTAAAATACACTTTTTCCAAAATCTCATTAAAGTGGAACTCAAACAACATGTTCAAGTGGCCATTTTGCTAATTTCCCCAAAAATGTGACCACGTTATTTTCTTTTTCCTCAAAAAAGGCATGACACAAGGCACTTGTTTGATTTATATTCTATAAAAAAAAAATCATCTTTTTTCAAACTCATTTTCAACAACATATTTTTCAAATAAAATAATTTTGCACATAAATTCAATTAATTTTTACTTTTAACCACATTATCTCCAAAAAGTCACTGTTACAAAACTTATGTTGTCCAAAAATAGGGCTCAAACATGAAGAAAAATGTCGCCACTATTTGGTTTTTTTTTAACTAATATATAATTTTAGAAAATTTTAAAAATATTGTTGGGGCGGTCGCCACTCATTGCCTCTGTTACTTAGCCAATGCACTTTTTGGTTCTTTCTTAGAGTATGTTTGAGCCACATTATTTTGGAAGAATGTATTCTGAAATAGTAGGTTAATGGAAAATGTGTGGTTGAAAAAGAAGGAAAAGTTATTGATGTGATGAAAAATAATATTTTATCGAAGAGTGTGTGGTTGAAAATGAGTAAAAGAATGAAAATGAAAATTTTGATGTGTACCAAACATGGGCTTAATTCATATATTATAGCCCCTGTTTGTCCCACATTATTTTTTTCATTCTCATTTTTCCACTCATTTTCAACTACATATTTTTCAATAATATAATATTTTTATCACATCAATAACTTTTTCTTCTTTTTCAACCACATATTCCTTATCATATTACTTCAAAAAAATGCATTCTCCCATTTTAATATGCACCAAACGCACTCTATCTATATTTGCATACAACGTACTATGCAATTTAGCCCATGTTGGTACCGATTAAAATTTTAATTAATATTAAAATTAATAATTTATTTCAATGACATATTTTATGGGTGATACAACTTTTCAATTATACATTTTATCAACTTGTATAAAAAATTTCTAAAATTTTGATTTTAATTCCCTACAAAACATGAGCTTAATATTTCAACCACATGTTTCAATCGACCTACAAATGTTATCACTTATCCATTACTCAATTCTGTCTATTTATAAAATAAACCGTTTATAAGTTCTTTACCGAATGAAGGCTTAATTTGATGAATGTTCGATAAATGGTAAACTATTTGTTCTTTATCATTAAAGGAATCTCGAAAGTTCAAGTAAATATATACTTTTTGCACAAAAACAAGATATCAAGAAGTTCATAATGACTCCATAAATAAATCGGGTTTATAAATTATGGTTAAATCTATCAATGATCACTCAACTTTATACTTTGTACCATCATAATCACACAATTTGATTTTATTTCACTATGGCTACCCTTAAAGTATATTACAAACATCATAACCACCCAATTTTTTTTTTAAACCATTTTCACTAATTTTTAAAGGGGTGAAAATGGTAAATTTACATTATGTCCATGTTTGTCCCACATTATTTTTTTCATTCTCATTCCTCTACTCATTTTCAATCACACATTCTTCAATAAAATAATATTTTCCATCACATCAATAACTTTTCCTTCTTTTTCAACCACGTATTTCTCATCACATTACTTCAAAAAAATGCATTCTTTCATTTTAATGTGCACCAAACACACTCTATATATATAAAATAATATTTTTTTAAAAAATAAGTTTTTATTTAAAAGCGTTTTTTAAATAAGTTTTACTTTTGTTTTATTTTATTTTCTAAGTAACTTTTTTTAAAAAAATTCTTATTCTATTTTAATTTTTAAGGAACATTTTCTTAAAATAACCTTTTGTTTTATTTTATTTTAAAAATATTTTTTTAATTAAGTTTTTATTTTATTTTACTTTTTAAGGTAACATTGTTCAAAAAAGTTTTTATTTTATTTTTAAACTTATTATATATATAATGTAAAATTACTATTTACCCTCTTTAAAATTAGTGAAAGTGATGAAAATAAGTTGGATGACATGATGGCGTATATGAAATTGGGTGGCTATGGTGAGACTAAGAGCTTTTTTGTTTTGGATTAAAATCTGATTTTAATATAAATTAAAGTCAAATAATCAATATTAATCATATTTTTATGGGTTCCATAACTTTTCAACAACACATTTCAATTTTTTTTTTTATCACAATCTACTAAGAGTGTGTTTGGTGCACATTAAAAATGAGAGAATGCATTTTTTTGAAGTGATGTGATGAGAAATATGTGGTTGAAAAAGAAGGAAAAGTTATTGATATAATAAAAAATATTATTTTATTGAAGAATATGTGGTTAAAAATGAGTAGAAAAATGAGAGTNTTTTATCACAATCTACTAAGAGTGTGTTTGGTGCACATTAAAATGAGAGAATGGATTTTTTTGAAGTGATGTGATGAGAAATATGTGGTTGAAAAAGAAGGAAAAGTTATTGATATAATAAAAAATATTATTTTATTGAAGAATATGTGGTTAAAAATGAGTAGAAAAATGAGAGTGAAAAAAATAATGTGAAACTAACAAGCTAAAAATCTAATTTCAATTCTGCCAAACACCCATTAAATATAAAGTTGGGTGACTATTAATAAATTATGCTTCTACGGCTCAGACTTAAAAATAAAACAAAACAGAACAACAGCCTTGATCTCGCACGTGCCGACTTCAATTTATTTGAATTCGAACCTGTGCGCCTTTTCTCCAATTCAATACAATAATTGCATTTTCTGCCCTTTTCTATCAATTCATCTCTTTGGATTCCATATTCAAATTTTCAACAATCACTACATTCGAAATCTCTGTTTCCAGCATCAGCTCAAAACGAAATAACCTGTCTCCAATTTAGGTAACGTTTTTCTTTCCTCTTCATTTTGTACATTCATTGAGCCGTTATATGCGTGTCTATATAACGGATTCCGTTCTTTCTAATTTTTCTTTTTTTGGCAGATCTATGTATATTATTGAAACGTGGTTTATGAAACCCTAACTTTTGGAATCTGATTGTTCAATTTCATTTTTTTCTTGAAAGATGGAATGATAATCCCTAATTTCTTTTTTTTTTTCTTTTCTTTTTCCTCTGTTAATATTTCTGAAGCTAGGGGTTTTAATTTGTTGTCTTGGTACTGATTGATTGAGAATGGAGATGGATAACTCTGATAACAAGGACTCTTCGCAATGTGTAAGAGTTGCCGTGAATATTAGACCACTGGTTACATCTGAGCTTCTTGTAGGATGTACTGACTGCATCTCCGTGTTCCCAGCTGAAAGTCAGGTAGTCATTCAACTAATGTTTTTTCAAGATTTCCTGCATTAAGTTTTATATGTGAGGGCATGTGTTTGAACATTGATTTACAAGTTGAACCTTTTGATGAGCCTTTGGTGCTTCTGGATGCATGAACAGGTCCAGATTGGATCGCACTCCTTCACGTTTGATTACATTTTTGGGAGTAAGGGGTATCCATGTTCACGCATATTTGATGAATGCGTTGCACCACTTGTTGACGCTCTCTTCCATGGCTACAATGGCACAGTGCTTGCCTATGGCCAGGTCATATTTATTATCATTTTACAGTTTTGTTGCTTGAAGAATTCATTCAAGAAAGTGTGTTTTGGGGTGCAAATATCCCTTATTTTCACTTCTAGTATTAGTTCCATCTATGTGTTGCACTCAGAAGTTTAAGTTAACATGCAAACTCATGCATTATACTTGGTTATTGTGTCTTAGACCGGGTCAGGAAAAACTTACACAATGGGTACAAATTATCATGGAGAAGAGCATCAAAATGGTGTCATTCCTAAAGTAATGGATACCATTTTTTCGAAAGTGGAGGCTATGAAAGAGTCCAAAGAGTTTTTGATCAGAGTATCTTTCATCGAGGTATCAGTTGTGAAGTTACGAATTCCAACCTTTGTTTGGTCATTTTTCATATTTGATCCTTTTTGGTTATCGTTTATGTTATAATTTTTCAGATTTTTAAGGAAGACGTGTTTGATTTGCTGGATCCAAACATTCCATCTCTGTCCAGAAGTGATATGCCACCAGTTGTGAAGTCTACTTGTCCTGCAAGAGTTCCCATTCAAATTCGAGAAACAGTGAGTGGAGGGATTACACTTGCCGGAGTAAGAGAGGCAGAGGTCAAGACGAAAGATGAGATGGCATCATACTTATTGCAGGGTTCGGTATCTCGTGCCACTGGAAGCACAAATATGAATAGTCAGTCAAGGTAGGATTTTTTGGACACCTCAACGTTAATTTAAGTGGAGGTACTCAATCTTGGTGTGCTCAATATGTGGTTTTTTTTGGTTCCATATATTGACAAGAATCATGAACTTTTTCAAGTGTAACTATGCCGTGTTGAAAAGAAACAAAAAATGAACTCAGCTCTCCTTTCCATTCCTTTTGTTCCCATACAAAATGGTAGTGGTCATGTCTAATGACTCATTTATTATTAGGAAACTTGATGGAAGATTATGAGTTAATTTTGATTTCGGCGTTCTCTTTATTGAAGCATTTGTTTCATAATAAAGAATCTTCCCATTATTATGTTTGTAAACACATACCAGTGCATTTTTTTCCCTTTTATCAGTTGAATTTCTGTAATTAAAATTCTACAAGGTTTTGCTCCCATCACAACTTATATTAAGTAACCTTCTTAAAATGCTTTCTGCTACACTTTATTTGTCAACATAGCCGTTCACATGCCATCTTCACAATATCTATGGAGCAAAAGAGAATAACTAGTTCTTCAGTTGAAGATGATGTGGGGGGTGATATTTTGACTGCTAAACTACATTTGGTTGACCTTGCGGGATCCGAGCGTGCAAAACGAACAGGTGCAGATGGAACACGCTTACGTGAAGGTAATGCTATTTATGTTCATTAATTTTTTCTATGTTGTTTGGTATTTCTTGATCTTTGAAAAGTTTGAATCAAATTTCCATTTTCGGGTCTCATTAATCTAGGCATTCACATTAACAAGGGATTGCTTGCTCTTGGTAACGTCATAAGTGCCTTGGGTGATGACAAAAAGCGAAAAGGAGGTCATGTTCCTTATCGAGACAGCAAGTTAACACGTTTATTGCAGGTAAGGAACTAAACTTCCTCCCGTCCACCCCTTCTCCAATAGGAAAAATATACATGTATGAAGAATCAATTTCATTGCGTAGGGAAAATTATTTTCCTGGGATTATTCTACTAGGTCACGTTTCATATGTTAGTTTGTATTATTACAATTATTAGTAAAGCTGTGATGATCCTAGTGGATTAACTGAAACTATTAGACATTAGGAATAAGATGATCCGAAGGGATATATGCATAATATTTTGATGCTTTTGGCATTATGACCCATTTACCTTGTTTCAAGAAACTAGCAAGTCAATGCCTTTTCAATGGGAGGAAAAGATAGTCATGAAGCGGATGATTTTGTTAATTTAAATAAGATCCAAGAAGAAACTGCATTGATTATTAAAAAATCAAGACAAGTGATGGCTCAAATTTCTTAGCAGATGCTTTTAAAATATTTTTTGTTTTGAAGTTACATTAATATAGAGGGCATTACAAGTTTCAAAATAATAATCCGTGTTCATGAGATTATTATACTTTTATTTCCTCTTGTGTGGTGATAAATATTTATTACCATGTATTTCCACATTATTTCAGTAACAAGTTTTGTTTATTATACTAAGCAGTGGTTTATAACTTCATGTCGTTCAGGATTCCCTCGGAGGAAACAGCAAAACAGTTATGATTGGTATGCTCTTTGAATATTTCATTTCATTAGCAGGCAGAGGAAGTGAAATTATTATAGACAATCATAATCTGTGTGAAATGTTATGATGGTTGACATCTCATATTTATTTTTTCAAAACTGGTCTTATCGTGTTTCAATATACTTTCTTGTTTGCAGCTTGTGTTAGCCCCGCTGATGTGAATGCAGAAGAGACACTAAACACATTAAAATATGCAAATCGTGCACGTAACATTCAAAACAAAGCAATTGTAAGATTTTTCAACACAACCTTGTAATTTATTACGCTATAAATCCTAAAAAAATTACAAGTTTGTTACGTAGTAGTATTTCATTTCTTTCAATTTGTAGATCAACCGTGATCCAGTGGCAGCTCAGGTGCAAGTGATGCGGAGTCAAATTGAACAGTTGCAGGCAGAGTTGCTTTGCTTTCGTGGAGATTCCACTTCACCAATTGAAAACGTTCGGGTATATTGGTCACCACTAAGTCTACGCTTATTTACAACAATTGAAGTTCACGTATATTGTTCAATAAATCTAAGCTCAATTTGTTATTGAAGATACCACAAGTTGAGATATTCTTAGTATTGACAATTAGCACTAAGGTATTGATTGGTGTGTCCATTTTATTTGTGTGAAGAATCTAGTTTGTGATTTCCTTTGATCCTTTTTAGCACTCTTGATTACTTGAACCAAGTAGTTAATATTTATTGATATCCCTTTTAATCATTATATGTTATTTTAAGATATTTACACCAAATTCTTTGTATGTAGATGCTTAAGCACAAAATTTCTTTGCTTGAAGCAAGCAATGATGAACTAAAGACGGAACTTCAACAATGTAGGATCAATAATGAGCATCTAAAACAGTGTACTTTTGATGCACAGGTTGGTCTTATTTAGGTGGCAAACTGTTTCTACTTCTTTAAAAACATGTTGTGGATTAATATACTATGATTACGTGTCTTGGATTAATCCAGTTTAAATTTCTGTAATAATAGGTGGAAAGGGATGGGCTGCTTATTAAAATCGAATCATCTCAAAATGGGAAAAATTGGAATGAGATTGACTCTAATTCGGAGAAGGTTCGATTTGTGACTGCTTGGACCTGTCTTCATTTGGATCTAATTGAATTATTTTGGTGAACTACTGGTATTGAGGATTTATTTATTTTCTTTTCCCCCAGGATTTTAATTTGGTGAAAGCATATGTCTCAAAAATTCAAGAGCTAGAGGGAGAGGTGCAGCATTTGAAAAATTTGAACAGGTCAAGAAATAAGGATTATGCTTCTGATTATCTTGGCTTGGAAGATGATGGACTTCAATTGGGAAATTCCTATATCATGGATTCTGATATAAAAAGTGTTGAAACAAATGGTAGGCTACTACCAGCAATTGTAGATTTAGATTTTATGCCAGTTTGCTTTGGTATAAGCTCTTCAGATTAAATATTGGTTATGTGTTTCCTTTATAAAAAAATATATAATTTGAATCTTTTCTCATGTAGTTTCTTTTGTTTCTGGACACTATGAAGTCCTTTGTGAGTGATATTCACTATCATGACTCTTGATCTTGTGTAGGGGAGGCTGAAGATGTGGATAAAGAGCTAGAGCATTCTTCTCTTCAAGAACAATTGGATAAAGAACTACAAGAATTGGACAAAAGACTTGAACAGAAGGAGGTAGACAGATTTTATTGGGATCTAGTTATAAACAAAGTGGTCAAGCAAAATTGTGATTTGGGTTCCCTTGGAACTTATATTTTGAAAAGAAGTTAATAGAGAAATGATCAGGCTCATGGACTTGTACTCCAAAATTAGATCAATGCTTTTTCTTAGCATCTTTTCTTTGCCATATTCATAAATACTTGATATTTTTTGACCTTAAATAGATGGTTTGATTTTCGTTAACCCATTGTGATACATGAAAAGTGAAGACATGGAAAAAATCTTACAACAAAATATATATGATTTTGATTGGTCGTAACTTTGTTCTCACATGGATATTAACATATGAATAAGAGTTAGAAATTGGGATTTGTGAACTCTTATAATTTAATTAATGAAAGTATTCTACAATTGACTAAATCTTACCATTCTCTCATTCTATCTTTCGTCCTCTCACATATGAAAGGCTGAAATGAAGCGGTTTACAAGTGTCGACACTTCTGTCCTTAAGCAGCATTATGATAAGAAAGTTCAAGATTTGGAACTAGAAAAGAGGGGCTTGCAGGTAAATTTTATATTATGATACTTTGAACTAAGTTATTTCAATTCAAGCATTTTTCTATGAATATCGTTGTTTATTGTAGAAAGAAATTGAAGAACTTAGGCACAATCTTGCAAACATATCATCCAACTCTGACGACAGTGCACAGAAGTTGAAGGAAGAGTATCTTCAAAAGCTTAATATCCTTGAAACCCAGGTAAATCTTCACACAAATTCCATTTTGAATAAGAATTTTCTGGTCAATAACTTCATTTCTCTGTAGGTAGCTGCGCTGAAGAAGAAACAAGATACTCAATCTCAACTCTTGAGACAGAAACAAAAAAGTGAGGAGGCTGCCAAAAGACTACAAGAGGAGATTCATAGAATAAAGACACAAAAGGTTCTCCAATGTGGCATTTTTTAAACTTGGTCACTAAAGAAATAGTCTCTTTTCTTCTGACTTTCTCTTCTGTGTCTAGGTTCAATTACAACAAAAGATAAAGCAAGAATCTGAACAATTCAGGTTATGGAAAGCATCTCGAGAAAAGGAAGTTCTTCAGGTATTGCATATTACTATGGTGCCTTTCCCTTTGTCTTTCTCTTCCAAGTAAAGGCAGAAAAACAAAACATTATTGGCTATAAAATTTAGTCTAATGAATTGTCCTTGAGGCATAAGCCTCAGCAAATGTTAAGATTTGAGGTGCTTAGTGAAGCCTCATGTGAGGTGTGTCTCAAGGTGTAAACCTCATATAATGCTATCTAAAACGATTTTATAAATCAGTTCACTCTCAAATGCCGAAGTTCTTTTCATAATTAATTTTTGCTCTTCAGCGTGTTTAAGTCTTTATTAACTAGATTAAATTTTAAAAATGCTTAATTGGGTAACCAGACATAGGCCTTGAGAGGCATAAGCCTTAAGATATAAACAATGAAAGAATTTAAATGAATATGACAACTCAAGAATTTCTTATATAATTTATCACTACTAACACGATCTTTTAGGAGATAATTAGTAACATCATCATCATCCTCATTATAAGTGCATTTTCATTCTTTGTTATCTTCCTCTAAGTGAAATGGCATATTATCTTTCTCATTTTCCTTTTATGTAGGTAGATAAAAGAAAATTTAAAAGAACCCATAAAACATTTTAGGTTATAACCTGAAAGGCCAAGGCCAATTATTAAATGTTTGAAAAATGTAAGGAAAATGAGAGGATACCTAAGTTGGCTTGAGGCTTAAGCTGAAGGAGTGAGCCTCACAAATGGCATTTAAGATGCATGGCTTGAGGTGCTTTATGATAGCTTCACGTGAGGTCGGATTCAAAGCGTAAGCCTTAAATAGTTTTTTAAACCATTACTGGAATAATAAGTTAAGGTGTTTCATGACCAGTTACAAAAATTTAAGCCTTCTGCTCCATTAAATAAATTGTTCATTAGAATATAACCCCACACAATAGAGCGAAAAATTGGTTGAAAGCGTGTTAAAATATGTTATGCCAATTGCCTACATATTGTTTGAATGTACTAAGTTCTTACGGATGCATTCGTTGTAGCTAAAAAAAGAGGGAAGAAGGAATGAGTATGAAATGCATAAGCTTTTGGCATTGAATCAGAGGCAAAAGATGGTAAGTTGATGTCTAGTAAAAAAATCTCACTTCTCTAACTATATATTTATATGTTTTACTTTATATACGCTGATATTTCAGGTTTTACAACGAAAGACTGAAGAAGCTTCTATGGCTACTAAACGACTCAAAGAATTGCTAGAATCTCGAAAAACTTCGCGCGAAACACTTGGTTGGATTACGATACTTTTTTGCTTTTTTGGATGTCTATAATACAAGTTTTAATATCTTATTTCTTTTGCATCCATGCAGGTGGTGGAAATAAAAATGGTCTTGGAATTCAGGTATGCGATTACTGGAGGGGCTTGCTAGGTGTATGATATAGGTTTAGTATATATGAAATATAGATGTGTAGTACTTGATCTAGTAGGCAAGTTGTCTTGTATTTTGATTGTTACACAATATACAAGGACAATTAATATAGAGAGTATAAAGAGTACTAAACCTTTGATGGCGAAATATCTCGTGAAATGTGTGAAAGTAGGATTGTAACCACTCGAGCCTGTGCTTAAAACGTTAACTCATATGTATTGTCCGTTTTGGAGAGCCTGTTCTCATTTTACCCTCGCGGCTTTATATCGTATCTCGTGAATACAAATTTTTGGTATTAAGATTCAATTTAAGTCTCTCACAAAGTAGGAGTTCAAGAATTCGAATCATATAGACGCGATAGAAAGCTTTGAGAAGTAGAGTTGGTACAGACTTTCCCAAAGTGCACAATATGTATGAGTTAATGACTTGGGTACAGACTCAGGTCATCACAAGGACACTCCAAATAGGGTTGGACATGGTCCAGTTCTATCAAACCCGAATTTTTGGGTATTTAGTAAGTGGAACCATTGGGTCCAAATTTAATTATGAAACCGTTCGGGTTTGGTTTCATTTGGTTCTCGGGTTTCGTACAATTTTTTTTTTTTTTTTTTAATATTTATAACACTACATTAATTCAACTAATGACATATT
>CAIGRQ010201045.1:0-14498 GCA_903798375.1 Fraxinus sp. D2006-0159 | reverse complement strand
TTCATAGACGGTTTGTTAGATTAAGTGGTAGAAAACTTGTCCTTGTAAACTCTATAAATACTACTTGTATTGTAATAAAAAATAGCTTCAATCTTCTTTCTAAAAAATAGAACAATAACAGAGTACTTTCACTCGCCCAGAAAAACAGAACGTGACATTAGCAATTAAGATAAGTGTCTTTGCATATACAGTAAGTCTAGTGAATATCCGATAAGTTGAGTGTACATCCGGTGAGTTGAACAAAACTATTAGGAATGTTAAATTCGGTTAGCATATTGCAAATCCAATAATTTCCACTCTTTGATTCACAACTTCCAACACAAGCTTACAAACTTCGAAGATGTACCAATGATATCAATCTAGATGTCGAGTGCTAAAGATTCATGATGATACAAAGAAAACATAACTTTGTACACCTGTATTTTGATTCGTTGAACTATGCTATTGGGATATGGTTTTAGATCTTCAAAGATCTTTATGTTTCTAGGTCCAGACGTGATAAATAGTGCTTGCCAACGCAACTTTCTTGGCCTTACATTGTCAAGATGTTCCATGTCCTTCCTTCTTGATCCATTTCAAAGCACTTGGTATTGTAGACATGGCTCTAGTGATCCCGAGCCAATCTCTGATCTGTCCTCAAATTCCCATGCTCGTGCTATATTGAAAGAAAAGGTACTGGCCCGATTCAGTTGCAGCTTGACAAAACATGCACCTATTGTCGATCTTTGGTAAGGAGCTTAGATTTTGCACTGAGCCATAGGATAAAGGAATGTTTCAGAGTAATGTATGAGCTCCAAACAACCTTTACCCAGATAGTTGGCGTTCCTTTCGGTAAAAAATAATCAAAAGCTTTAGCAATGCTTATATTGTCCCCATGGATCCAATCTGAAAGCTTTTGACAGTCAGTATGAGTTGACCTTCAGTATCCTTAAAGCACTTCACAATGAGCAGTATCTTTTTGAGTAATGGTGAATCATCCTTCTTGGATGACCATTCCCATATTGACGCCTTTCTAAGATACACATGATTGACCCATTTTACCCAAAGTTTGTCTTTCTTGGCATGTATGTTCCACAATGATTTGGCTAGTAGTGCATTATTCCAACATTTAATGTCTCTAAATCCCAATCCTCTCTCGCTTTTGGGAGACAAACATCAAGCCATCGGTAAGGAAATCCCAGTCCCTCCAAAATTGATTTCAAAAATTCCAAATTGATGGAATCATATGCCTTTCGAAGATATATTTTGAGGAGGCATTGTGGTGATACTCTTTTTCTATTGTATTGCCTTAATAGTTCCTGTGAAAGATGTACATTTCCAACCATGCTCATTCCCTCCATAAAGGCTGCCCGCGATTGGTCAATGATGTAACCAAGAATAAGTGCTAACATGTTAGACAAGATTTTTGTAATCGCTTTATGAACCACATTGCATCATGTAATAGGCTTGAAATCCTCAACTGTGGATGAGTGGCTGCCTTTCGAAATCATAGCTATGACGATGTGATTAATTTGTTTAAGCATTGAACTGGACCTAAAGAATTCAGTAATAGCATCAACAAAATCACCCCTTATTGTCTCCCATGCTTTCTTAAATAAACACGAAGCGTATCCATTCGGTCCTGGGATTTATCATCCCCAATGTTGAATGGAGCATCCTTAATCTCCTGTAAAGAAATATCCTTAACAAGGGATTCTGCATTCCGAAGAGAGTACTGGTCCTTCACCAAAAATATTTTGATCGAAGGGATCACATGTAATATTTGTCCTAAGCAAGTGTTGATAGTAGATTATAAATTCAGCTGCCACCTCCATTTGTGAATTTGTAGGATTCTCATCCTCCTTAATTACGACAGAAATGAAATTTTGCTTCACATTTCTTTTAACTAAAGTGTGGAAGAATTTCGTACATTTATCACTCTTGCTCAAGTATGTACATTTGGCTTGTTGGTAGTAGAAGTTTCTCTATGCATCACAAATACCTTCGGCTTGTTTTCATAGAAATGCTGCATCCATTCTTTGCAACTCAATATTCATCAGATGATCGTGTAGTTCCATTTGGGCAGCCTTGAGATAATTTCTAGCTTTCTCAGCCTAAACTGAAATGTGAGAAAAGCGCTTAGTGTTGAGTTGCTTCAAGTTTTCCTCGAGCTTTTGTAACTTTTTACACAGCGTAAACTGTTTCATGCTATTGTTTTGCTAGTTCCAATTGGAAGATACTATATTCTAAAATTCTAAATGAGATGTCCACATATTGAAGAACTTAAAATGTTTGCTTATATTCCTACCTTCCTGGAAGAGTGAAATAATGCATGGCGAGTGATCCGAGAGACAACCAGCTGGTTGGAAATTTGTTAAGGCATGAAATCCCACTTGCTGCCATAGTTCATTAACCATACCTCTATCGAGCTTATTCCAAACCGAAGATATGCTGTCCACTGAGTTTTTGGACCAAGTATTAGAGCATCCAGTGGATCTCAAGTCTGTAAAAACTGGAGTTAAACAACAATCTGCGAAGTCCCTAATCTCATATGGAGTTACCTCCATTCCATTGCATATTTTCTCGGATCGAAGTGACCCAAGATCATCCAAGGTATTGAACATGTATCTCCAAACTCAGTCAAGTTACTCCATAAAGTCCTCCGAATAAAAATGAATGGAAACCATAAACAAGACGTAATAGAAATTACCTTGCAGGTTACTTTGCAATGTATAACCTGTGGGATAACTTCCAAGACACAACGGTCCACTTTTGTATGGTCCCATAAAACTAAGATTCTTCATGTTAGTTGTGAAAAAAAAGTTATCGGTCTATCTCCACCCACCGAATTTGTTCTTCATGATCCGAGCTAACTTTTGTTGGTTGACTTTCATCTCCAAAACACTAATAATATCAATACATTGTTGTTTAATGATGTGGTGAACCCCATTTTATTTCAGAGGCATATTGAAACCCCTAATGTTCCACGATGCAGTCTTCATGATGATATAAAGAGGGCATTCTCCCTCTTTTTATCCTTCTTTTGTTGTTTAGCTGGTTGCATATCAGGCTTTCATTTAAGCTTATCATTGCTTGTTGTCTTCGATGTTGGAACTTCAAGAATAGCATTTGTGTCATGTAAGCTAGATGTTTCAATTCCTACTCTTGACTTCTTTACATGTACTTTATCACTTGGAATAGGTTGTTGAGTAATTTGCCTTATCATCTGACCTTTAATTGTAAGTACTGGTTTATTTTTCTTGTCCATCTCTATAAAAGGGATGTCATCCTCATTTAGTACCAGTTGGGCACCTAGTTCGGTATTGGCTTGGCTAATGGATTCTACTTGTCCAGATTGTTTAACATTCTCGTCCATCAGATCTGTTGTTGTGTTTTCCATTTTCAGTACACAGTTCTGTTCGATTGCTGCATTGCTTCAGTTAACATCAATGCTCTGACCATCATTAACTACTGATCTGAACCCCTAGCAATGTTTTGATCTGTCGCTATTTTAGCCATTTCCAACATATAGTTCTGTTCGATTGCTGGCTTGCTTAAGTTACCATCAATGTTTTGACCGTCATTAGCTAATTGACTGAACCCCAGCAATGTTCTAGTCACGAACATCATTCTATATCCCCATTTTCTTTACCACATAGTTAGGAAGAATAGCATGTTTATGGTTAGCAGGCACTTATTTTCCTCTGCATGCATCTTTTTTGTACCCAAAACTCTTGCAAGTGGAACAAAATTTCGGCTCATGCTCATATGAAACTAGATGATCCCTACTTTATCACTTGGAAGTTTCATCAAAACATAGTGAACCAAATCCTTTGAGGCATCAACCTCAACAAGAATTTGTGCAAATGATAGCCATCCCTTTGTTGTCAAGAGAAAATAAGTTGCAACCAGTTTATCAATCTTTGTTACAATCATACTCAGCGCGTTGGGCGTCCGAAAATTCAATGGCAACCCGGTAATGTTATCCAAACCGGCAAAGTGCTAATATCTCCATCATCAAACTCAAAAGATGATGGTATATTTTTCAACATCAACGGTCACCATATACAAAATATAAACCTCCTTCAAGCACTTGAGTTTTATCATCGAAATTCTCGAATTAGAATACGAGCCATCTACTTTGATGTACAAAGTATTGGTACTTGACTCCCCATTAATCACACATTTATAAAATGGTTGTTTTATTCAGAAATCATCCAGCAAAATACCCCATCAAACAATAGCCCTATTTTGTTTGATTGTCAACATTGTCATCTTCAATGAAAACCAATATTTTCGGTAGGTTTTCGCAAGTTTGACCATGAATCCATATTCAAGCTTAAGATTTTCCTTAAATAAACTGGCCCACGGAGCTTTGATTGCATTTATATGTTTTCTCAAACAATAATATTGAGCTTATATAATACATTATATCCTTCATCCAATGTTGTATCCTCATCACCAAATGTTTGGGACACACTTGGTGATTTCAAATTAGCATGGTCAAATTCCTCCCAGGAGGTCTTAGTAGGATCCATGGATTTGGATGAAGACACGCCATCATCATTTCCTTGTGCTAGAAGTTTATTCGATTTGGATCTAGCCACAAATGGTAAGTCTCCAATATTTTTACCGAGTGCTGGAAATTCATCTTGAATTAAGACATCCAACCTATTATTGGGCTCTTTACCAAGTATAGTATTCGGTAACTCACCATCCTAATTGGATGCCTTTCATTATGTAGGATTTGGTAACTTACCAAATGCAATTGGTAACCTCTCACCATTATGGCTATTTGACTTTTCCCCCAATTGATGTCTAAATGGAACAAACGAAAATATTGTAATGATAGCCAAGAATATCGCACTTCCTAAAAAAAAAGGTTTTTGCAGCACCGAGACTTCATCACCCCAAACTGGTGTTCATAAGCTGTAGAAACAACAAGAACAATGAAATTCAGTGCTATAGATTGAGTCTGCACAACCCAAAATTGGAAAAACATCAAGAACTTTTGCACCTACGAGAACAAAATGAATTCTTCCATCTAGAATACCAAAAATCGATCCGAAACCAGACACCTTAACAAGATCTTGACCTAAATTAGACTTTCACCTAAGGAATAAGGTAAAAATCAAATTAAGAACAAGAAATCTTGAGGTTATAGCCACAGGATTTTCCAAGCTTCAAAGAACCTTCAAAACCTTGGGAAAAACCATAATGAATTTGGAAGAAACTTTAAGAATGGACCTCAATACTGATGAAAATCAAAAATCCAAGTAGCAAATACGAAAATAAGAAACCAATAATTCTGGTAGGTTTTCGTAAGTTTTGAGCTTGAATCCATTTTCGCTCTTACGATTTTCCTTAAAAAAACTGGTCCACGGAGCTTTGATTGCATCAAATTTATTTTCTTGAACAATAGTATTTACCTGATGTACTGTATTAGATCCTTCCTCCAATGTTTTATCCTCATAACCAAGTGTTTGGGACATACTTGGTGATTTTGAATTAGCATGGTCAAATTTCTCCCAGAAGGTTTTAGTAGAATCCACGAATATGGAGGAAGACTCGCCATCATCATTTCCTTGTACTGAAAATTCATTTGACTTGGCTCCGGCTACAATTGGTAAGTCTCCAGAATTTTTACCAAGTGTTAGAAATTCATCTTGAATTAAGACATCCGACCCCCTATTGGGCTCTTTACCAAGTATAGTATTTGGTAACTCACCATCCTAATTGGATGCCTTTCCATGTGTAGGATTTGGTAACTTACGAAATGCAATTGGTAACCTCCCACCATTATGGCTATTTGACTTCTTCCCCAAATGATGTCTAAATGGAAAAAACGGAAATATTGAAATCATAACCTAGAATCTCGCACTTTCCAAAAAAAAAATGTTCTCGCAGCACCCAGATTTTTGCAACCCAAACTGGTGTTCAGAATATGTAGAAACAACAAGAACAATGAAATTCAGTGCTATAGATTGAATCTGCACAACCTAGAATTGGAAAAACTTCAAGAACTTTTCCACCCAGGAGAACAAAATAAATTCTTCCATGTAGAATACCAAAAATCAATCTAAAACCAGACACCTTAACTAGATCTTGACTTGAATTAGACTTTCACCCAAGGAATAAGGTAAAAATCAAATCAAGAACGAGAAATTTTGAGGTTATGGCCACAGAATTTTCCAAACTCCAAAGAACCTTCAAAACCCTGGAAAAAATAAAAATGAATTTATATGAAACTTCAAGAATGGACCTCAATACTAATGAAAATAAAAAATCCAAGTAGAAAATATGAAAATTAGAAACCTATATTTTCTGTAGGTTTTCACAAGTTTTGAGCTTGAATCCATTTTCGATCTTACGATTTTTCTTAAATAAACTTGCCAATGGAGCTTTGATTGCATCAAATTTGTTTTCTCGAACAATAGTATTTACTTGATGTACTGTATTAGATCCTTTCTCCAATGTTGATCCTTATCAACAAGTGTTTAAGACACAGTTGGTGATTTCAAATTAGCATTGTCAAATTCCTCCCAGAAAGTTTTAGTAGAATCCATTGATATGGAGGAAGACTCGCCATCACCATTTCCTTGTACTAAAAATTCGTTTGACTTGGATCCAGCCAGAATTGGTAAGTCTCTAGATTTTTTACCAAGTGCTTGAAATTTGCATTGAATTAAGACATCCAACCTACTATTGGGCTCTTTACTGAGTATATTATTTGGTAACTCACCATCCTAATTGGATGCCTTTCTATGTGTAGGATTTAATAACTTACGAAATGCAATTGGTAACCTACAACCATTATGGCTATTTGACTTCTTCCCTAAATGATGTCTAAATGGAAAAAACAGAAATATTGCAATCATAACCTTGAATCTCGCACTTTCCAAAAAAAAAAAAAGTTATGGCAGCACCTAGATTTCGACAACCTAAATTGGTGTTCAGAATCTGCAGAAACAACAAGAACAATGAAACTTAGTGCTATAGATTGAATCTGCATAACCCAGAATTGTAAAAACTTCAAGAACTTTTTCACCAGGAAAACAAAACAAATTCTTCCATGTAGAATACCAAAAACCGATCCAATACCAGACACCTTAACTAGATCTTGACCTGAATTAGACTTTCACCTAAGGAATATGGTAAAAATCAAATCAAGAACAAGAAATTTTAAGGTTATGGGCCCGAAATTTTCCAAACTCCAAAGAACCTTCAAAACCCTGGAAAAAACAAGAATGAATTTGGATGAAACTTCAAGAATGGACCGCAATACTAATGAAAATAAAAAATCCAAGTAACAAATATGAAAATCAGAAACCTATATTTTCGGTAGGTTTTCGCAAGTTTTGAGCTTGAATCCATTTTCGCTCTTACGATTTTTCTTAAATAAACTGGCCCACGAAGCTTTGATTGCATCAAATTTGATTTCTTGAACAATAGTATTCACTTGATGTACTACATTAGATCCTTCCCCCAATGTTGTATCCTCATCACCAAGTGTTTGGGACACACTTGGTGATTTCGAATTAGCACAGTCAAATTCCTCCCAGAAGGTCTTAGTAGAATCCACGGATTCAGAGTAAGACTTGGTATCACCATTTCCTTATCCTAAAAATTCATTTGGCTTGGATCCAGTCACAAATGGTAAGTCTCCAGAGTTTTTACCAAGTGCTGGAAATTCATCTTGAATTAAGACATCCAACCCACTATTGAGCTCTTTACCAAGTATAGTATTTGATAAGTCACCATCCTAATTGGATGCCTTTCCAGGTGTAGTATTTGGTAACTTACCAAATGCAATTGGCAACCTCCCACCATTATGGTCATTTGACTTCTTCACCAAACGATGTCTAAATGGAAAAAACGGAAATATTGCAATGATAGCCAAGAATCTCGCACTTTCCAAAAAAAAAAGGAGAAGTTATGGTAGCATCTAGATTGCGGCACCCCAAACTGGTGCTTAGAATCAGTTGAAACAACAAGAACAATGAAATTCATTGCTATAGATTGAATCTGCACGACCTAGAATTGAAAAAACTTCAAGAACGTTTGCACCCAAGAGAACAAAACGAATTCTTCCATGTAGAATACCAAAAATTGATCCAAAACCAGACACTTTAACAAGATTCTAACTCGAATTAGACTTTCACCCAAGGAATAAGGTAAAAATCAAATCAAGAACAAAAAACTTNACAAGAACAATGAAATTCATTGCTATAGATTGAATCTGCACGACCTAGAATTGAAAAAACTTCAAGAACGTTTGCACCCAAGAGAACAAAACGAATTCTTCCATGTAGAATACCAAAAATTGATCCAAAACCAGACACTTTAACAAGATTCTAACTCGAATTAGACTTTCACCCAAGGAATAAGGTAAAAATCAAATCAAGAACAAAAAACTTTGAGGTTATGGCCACAGAATTTTCCAAACTCCAAAGAACCTTCAAAAGCTAGGAAAAATCCACAATGAATATGGATAAAACTTCAAGAATGGACCTCAATACTGATGAAAATCAAAAATCCAAGTAGCAAATACGAAAATCAGAAACCAATATTTCCTGTAGGTTTTCAAAAGTTTTTAGCTTGAATCCATTTTCGCTCTTACGATTTTCCTTAAATAAACTAGCCCACGGAGCTTTGATTGCATCAAATTTATTTTTTGAACAATAGTATTGACCTGATGTACTGCATTAGATCCTTCCTCCAATGTTGTATCCTCATCACAAAGTGTTTGGGACACACTTGGTGATTTCGAATTAGCATGGTCAAATTCCTCATTGAAGGTTTTAATAGAATCCACGGATTTGGAGAAAGACTCGCTATCATAATTTCCTTGTGTTGGAAATTCGTTTAACTTGGATCCAACCATAGTTGGTAAGTTTCTAGGATTTTTACCAAGTGCTGGAAATTCGTCTTGAAATAAGACATCCAACCCGTTATTGGGCTATTTACCAAGTATAGTATTCATTAACTCACCATCCTGATTGGATTTCTTTCTAGGTTTAGGATTTCGTAACTTACCAAATGCAATTTGCAACCTCCCACCATTATGGCTATTTGAGTTCTTCCTGAAACGATGTCTAAATGGAAAAAACGAAAATATTGCAATGATAGCCAATAATCTCGTACTTTCTAAAAAAAAAAGTTCTAACAGCACCCAGATTTCGGCACCCAAACTGGTGTTGAGAATATACATAAACAACAATAACAACCAAGTTCAGTACTATAGATTGAATATACGCAACCCAAAATTGGAAGAACTTAAAAACTTTTGCACCCAGGAGAACAAAACGAATTCTACCATGCAGAATACCAAAAAACGATCCAAAATCAGACACCTTAACAAGATCTTGACTTGAATTATACTTTCACCCAAGGAATAAGGTAAAAATCAAATCAAGAACAAGAAATTTTGAGGTTATGACCACCAAATTTCCCAAACTCCAAAGAACTTTCAAAAGCTAGGAAAAAACCATAATGAATATGGATAAAACTTCAAGAATGGACCTCAATACTGATGAAAAACAGAAATCCAAGTAGCAAATACAAAAATCAGGAACCAATATTTCCTGTAGGTTTTTGAAAGGTTTGAGCTTGAATCCATTTTCGCTCTTACGATTTTCCTTAAATAAACTAGCCCATGGAGCTTTGATTGCATCAAATTTATTTTCTTGAACAATAGTAATGACCTGATGTACTGCATTAGATCCTTCCTCCAATGTTGTATCCTCATCACCAAGCGTTTGGGACACACTTGGTGATTTCGAATTAACATGGTCAAATTCCTCATTGAAGGTTTTAATTGAATCCACAGACTTGGAGAAAGACTCGCCATCATAATTTCCTTATGCTGGAAATTCGTTTAACTTGGATCCAGCCATAGTTGGTAAGTCTCTAGAATTTTTACCAAGTGCTGGAAATTCATCTTGAGATAAGACATCCAACCCACTATTGGGTTCTTTACCAAGTATAGTATTTGGTAACTCACCATCCTGATTGGATGCCTTTCCAGGTGTAGTGTTTGGAACTTACCAAATGCAATTGGCAACCTCCCACCATTATGGCTATTTGAGTTCTTCCCCAAACGATGTCTAAATAGAAAAAATGGAAATATTACAATGATAGCAAAGAATCACGTACTTTCCAAAAAAGAACAAGTTATGGCAGGACGTAGATTTTGGCACCCCAAACTAGTGTTCAGAATCTGCAGAAACAACAATAATAATGAAATTCAGTTTTATATATTGAATCTGCATAACCAAGAATTGGAAGAACTTCAAGAACTTTTGCACTTAAGAGAACAAAACGAATTCTTCCAAGTAGAATACCAATAATCTATCTAGAACCAGATACATTAACAAGTTCTTAACTTGAATTAGACTTTCACCCAAGGAATAAGGTAAAAATCAAATCAAGAACAAGAAACTTTGAGGTTATGGCCATGGGATTTTCCAAACTTCAAAGAACTTCAAAAGCTTGGAAAGAAACCACAATGAATATGGATGAAACTTCAAGAATGGACCTCAATACTGATGAAAATCAGATATCCAAGTAGCAAATATGAAAATCAGAAACCAATATTTTCGGTAGGTATTCGTAAGTTTTGAGCTTGAGTCCATTTTCGCTCTTATGATTGTCCTTAAATAAGCTAGCCCATAGTGCTTTGATTGCATCAGATTTGTTTTCATGAACAATAGTATTGACATGATGTACTATATTAGATCCTTCTTCCAATGTTGTATCCTCATCACCAAGTGTTTGGGACACACTTGGTGATTTCCAATTGGCATGGTCAAATTCCTCCCAAAAGATCTTAGTAGAACCCAAAGATTTAGATGAAGACTCATCACCATCATTTTCGTGTGCATGAAATTCGTTTGACTTGGATCTAACCACAATTGGTAAGTCTCCACAATTTTTACAAAGTGTTGGAAACTCGTCTTAAATTAAGACATCTAATTCACACTTTGGCTCCTTACCAAGAATAGTGTTTGGTAACTTATCCTGATTGGACGCCTTTCCTAGTGTACGATTTGGTAACTTACAAAATGCAATTAGTAAACTCCCACCATTATGGCTATTTGACTTCATCCCCACATGATGTGTAAATGGAAAAAATGGAAATTTTGCAATAATAGCCTAGAATATCGTACTTTCCAAAATAAATAAATTTTGGGCGCCACCCAAATTTTGGCACCACAAACTAGTGTTCGGAATCGAAAAAAACAGCAAGAACAATGAAATTCAGTGTTATAGATTGAATTTGCATAACCAAGAATTGGAAGAACTTCAAGAACTTTTTCACCTAAGAGAACAAAACGAATTCTTCCAAGTAGAATACAAATAATTGATCCAGAACTAGACACATTAACAAGATCTTGACTTGAATTAGACTTTCATCCAAGGAATAAGGTAAAAATCATATCAAGAACAAGAGATTTTGAGGTTATAGCCATGGAATTTTCTAAACTCCAAAGAACTTTCAAAAAGGAAAGAAACCACAATAAATATGGATGAAACTACAAGAATGGACCTCAATACTGATGAAAATCAGAAATCCAAGTAGCAAATACGATAATCAGAAACCAATATTTTCGGTAGGTATTCGCAAGTTTTGAGCTTGAATCCATTTTCTCTCTTTTGATTGTCCTTAAATAAGCTAGTCCATAGTGCTTTGATTGCATCTGATTTGTTTTCTTGAACAATAGTATTGACATGATGTACTATATTAGATCCTTCATCCAATGTTGTGTCCTCATCACCAAGTGTTTGGGACACACTTGGTGATTTCGATTGGCATGGTCAGATTCCTCCCATAAGGTCTTAGTAGAATCCACGGATTTAGATGAAAACTCACCACCTTCATTTTCTTATGTTGGAAATTTGTTTGAGTTTGATCCAGCCACAATTGGTAAGTCTCCAGACTTTTTACCAAGTGCTGGAAATTTGTCTTGAATTAAGACATCCAACCCACTGTTGGGCTCCTTACCAACTATAGTATTTGGTAACTTACCATCCTGATTGGACGCCTTTCCTAGTGTACAATTTGGTATCTTACAAAATGCAATTGGTAACCACCCACCATTATGGCTATTTGACTTCTTCCCCATATGATGTATAAATGAAAAAAAATGGAAATCTTGCAATAATAGCCTAAAATATTGTACTTTCCAAAATAAATAAATTTCGGGCAACACCCAAATTCTGGCACCCCAAACTGGTGTTTAGAATCTGCAGAAATAGCAAGAACAATGAAATTCAGTGCTTTAGATTGAATCTGCACAATCGAGAATTGGAATAACTTCAAGAACTTTTGCACCCCGGTGAACAAAATGAATTCTTTTAAGTAGAATACCGAAAATTGATCCAGAACTAGACACATTAAGAAGATCTTGACTTGAATTAGACTTTCACCCAAGGAATGAGGTAAAAATCAAATCAAGAACAAGAACTTTTGAGATAATGGCCACGGAAACTCCTAAGAATCTTCAAAACCTTGGAGAAAAAAAAATGAGTATGGATTAAACTTCAAGAACGTAGCTCAATTCTAATGAAAATCAGAAATCCAAGTAGCAAATACCAAAATTAGAAACCAATATTTCCGGTAGGTTTTTGTAAGTTTTGAGCTTGAATCCATTTTCGCTCTTACGATTTGCCTAAAATAAACTTGTCCACGGAGCTTTGATTACATCAGATTTGTTTTGTTGAATAATAGTATTGACCTAATGTAATGCATTAGATCCATCCTCCAATGTTGTATCCTCAACACCAAGTGTTTGGGACACACTTGGTGATTTTGAATTAGCATGGTCAAATTCCCCATAGAAGGTCTTAGTAGAATCCACAGATTTAGATGAAAACTCGCCATCATCATTTCCTTGTGCTAAAAATTCGTTTAATGTGTAAATTTTTACCAAGTGCTGGAAGTTTGTCTTGAATTAAGACAACCAACCCACTATTTGGCTCCTTACCTAGTGTAGTATTTGGTAACTTACTATTTTGATTGGACGCCTTTTCATGTGTAGAATTTGGCAAATTACCAAATGCAATTGGGAACCTCCCACCATTATGGCTATTTGACTTCTTCCCCATGTGATGTGTAAATGGAAAAAATGGAAAATCTTGTAATAATAGCCTAGAATATCGTACTTTCCAAAATAAATAAATCTCAGGCACCACCCAAAGTGGTGTTCGAAATTTGTAGAAACAGCAAGAACAATGAAATTCAGTTCTATAGATTGAATATGCAAAACAAAGAATTGGAAGAACTTGAAGAACTTTTGTACCTAAGAGAACAAAACGAATTCTTCTAAGTAGAATACCAATAATTGATCCAAAACCAGACACATTAACAAGATCTTGACTTGAATTAGACTTTCACTCAAGGAATAAGGTAAAAATCAAATCTAGAACAAGAAATTTTGAGGTTATGACCATGGAATTTTCCAAACTCCAAAGAACCTTCAAAAGCTTGGAAAAAAACCACAATGAATATGACTGAAACTTCAAGAACGGACCTCAATACAGATGAAAATAAAAACCCAAGTAGAAAATACGAAAATCAGAAACCAATATTTTCGGTAGGTTTTCGCAATTTTTAAGCTTGAATCCATTTTCTCTCTTACAATTTTCCTTAAATCAACTGGCCCACTATACTTTGATTGCATCATATTTGTTTTCTTTAACAATAGTATTGACCTCATATACTGCATTAGGTCCCTCCTCCAATGTTGTATCCTCAACACCAAGTGTTTGGGACACACTTGATGATTTCGAATTAGCATGGTCAATTTCTCCCTAGAAGGTCTTAGTAGAATCCACGGATTTAGATGAAAACTCGCCATCATCTTTTCCTTGTGCTGAAAATTCATTTGAGTGTAAATCTCTAGAATTTTTAGCAAGTGCTGGAAATTTGTCTTGGATTAAGACAACCAACCCACTATTGGGCTCCTTACCTAGTGTAGTATTTGGTAACTTACCATTTTGATTGGACGCCTTTCCAAGTGTAGAATTTGGCAAATTACCAAATGCAATTGGTAACCTCTCACCGTTATGGCTATTTGACTTCATCCCCATATGATATGTAAATAGAAAAAATGGAAATCTTACAATAATAGGCTAGAATATTGTACTTTCCAAAATAAATAAATCTCGAGTACAACCCAAATTTTCGCACCCAAAGTGGTGTTCAAAATCTGTAGAAATAGCAAGAACAGTGAAATTAAGTGCTATAGATTAAATCTGCATAACCAAGAATTGGAAGAACTTCAAGAACTTTTGCACCTAAGAGAACAAAACGAATTCTTCCAAGTAGAATACCAATAATCGATCCAGAATGAGACACATTAAGAAGATCTTCATCCAAATTCGTGGATTCTACTGAGACCTTCAAGTAGGAATTTGACAATGCTAATTCAAAATGACCAAGTGTGTCCCAAACACTTGGTGATGAGGATACATCATTTGGAGGAAGTGTAAGACTTCGAAACTTTATGCTCGTTTAA
>CAIGRQ010201025.1:0-17547 GCA_903798375.1 Fraxinus sp. D2006-0159 | reverse complement strand
TAATTTGGGTTACATAATGGTGTCCATCACATGGGTGGGGTCCACTCGAATATTTTATTCAAGCGAACCACCCATGTGAGTGTATGGACACCGTTATGTACACCAAATTATGTAAATCAAGCATCATTACAATTTTGTACGCAGCTGAGCATAATCATTTACAAAAATAGTTAGACGTACTACATATAAATATAAGACCGTCCTACTTTAGATGTTTTTAGAGAAAGTCTCATTATACCAACTACCTTTAAAAACTCTTTTAACTAGCAAAAACAATTCAACTTCTATATGGAATGTATTTGGACTCGAACGTTGACTTTAGTTTTGGGACTATTAATTGAGATTTGTCCGCCTTTGAAGAGGGTAGCAATCTTAAGAAAAAAAAAATACACGTAGTGAATCACGATAATCAAGATTTTTAGGTGGATTTCGTGATTTTGAAGTTGAAAGAGATCTATTCTACCAGAAAACATTGCAAGGTTCAAGGAACGGGCTCAAGATTTGTTGTTGGGATTTGTATGACGAAGATAAAAAATTATTTAGATTCCTCTTTCTTTATTATTATAATCGAACCTGGTGGTGCTTTATATATATATTTTGGTTGTTTGTGTTTATTCAGTTCAAGTACTTCATGCCAATACTTTGGTTGTGTTAATTGCTTATAGTGTGCTTAATTAATTTAATTACTTGATCACCAATTGATGAATTTGGGGACTTTTATTGATATTGAAAGGTGATACATATGTGTAGCTCGTGCAATATGAAACATGAGTTTGAATAAGAGATCGAGAAATCAGGGATGGAACTAGCATCGAAGTTCAGCCCGGACGGACATTGACCGATCAACGTCGACAATTATCGATGTTTATTAATATTTAAAACAAGATATATATTATTATGTTGACAATAATATCAAACTCAACAAGTGTCTTAATGGTAAGAATTCCAATAATCTTTAAAGATAGTCACGGTTCGACTCCCTCTCCCTATTGCCATTAATTTTGGTAAATATTATAAAATGGTAAATAAAATTGACAGCGTAGTGTATGAGGGAATTATGCTTGGACTCAAATCTATATTACAACTTGTCACAACACCGTACACTTGCAGTTTAGGCGACAGTAATCCATTCTTCTCACTCTGGATGGATGCATTTTTATGGTCCACTAAAAAGAAAACGCAAGGACGGATGCAACTTCCCTGACCTGGTCTGGCCAAGATTGGGAGTTTGTTTTGGCTGATGAAAGGATGAGAGGAGAGCAAAGAGGAGCTAAAAATGAAAATGAAGAAAGTGCAAAGCATGAAAGCTTTCATTCTGTCCTTAGGTGAGAGAGTTTGGAATAGGTTGGTAGAATGTAAAACAATTGCTAAATCCAAAAGTGAATGCTTTATTTAGTGCTGCATGTCGTGAATGGACTAATGAAGATTACAATCTCCGCACTAAAATTAGAGTAAAAAAGGGTTGAATGCTTTATTCAGTGCTGTCACATCACTGCTTGTCAATCCTCTTAGGGGGCTTGATTTTTCTTATACTATTTTAAAAAGGGTGAACCGCATCCTTGATGACCCCCACCTGCCTGCCCTGAATCTTGATGAAGGAAGTAAATTGTAGTGAATTTTTGTTGTTTGACGGTCGATCAACGATTCAGTTGCTGCCTTGCCACCGTAACAGTGCCAAATGGAAAATCATGATTAGGGCATTGTTGGATTCTTTTGCGTCTAATGAGGTAACCATTTTATTGTGTTGAACATGTACTTTTGTTTTAGTGTTTTGGCTTGTCATATTTAAGAATTAAAAAAAAATTATTATGGCATGAATACCAAACGTTAGGAGTCCACTTGTTAATAAATGGAAGGAAACTTCTTCAATCTTCATTACATTTTAATGAGCTCCTGTCGTTACTTGAATATACTGAGTATTTGCTTTCCCAAGTGGACCAATTGCCTGTTGTTTCCATGCTCACATCTTTTAATACACTTAGCACATCATTAGTCTTAAATATACTATTAAGACATCCTGATTTTCCTATACAAGTAGCCGTTGTCTCTTGCCTTGGTGAAATATTCCGCATCACAGTACCCGATCCCCCTTTTGTGATGAAATAATGCAAGACATTTTTCCCTCGATTATATCATCATTTGCATTTCTCATGAGTACATCCATCAATTTGTATGCTACAATAGTTAGGATACTAGATAATATGGCCAATGCGAAGTATTGTCTTATCATGTTGGACCTAGATTGTGAATGTATGACAATTGACATGGTCCAACACTTTCTTGTAGCTTTAAATGAAAATCGCTTAGGAAATGTCTTCACATCCATAGAGACTATCATGACTTTTACATTGGAAGAAAGTGACAATATTACTCTAGATTTGATTCCCCTTCTGGATAGTGTTCAAAATAAACACATGGAGAGTTCTCTTATTAAATTTGGCATGGTGGAAAGACTTTTTGAGAAGTGTGTTGACATGATCAAACCTTACTTGTCACGAGCTACAAAATCTTTAGGAGTTTGTTTAAATGATTATAGTGCAGTTCTTTCCTCCATTGTCACAGAAGTCGAGAGTTGTGAAAAGTATTGTGTCCCCTATCGTGACTACAACTGTAACTGATATACATAACATTGACATAATTGAGAAGTCTAAGACAATACCACCAAAGTCTGGCATTTCAAACATTCTAGATCTCATGCCTTTAGGTTATATGACTTTCATGTTGACTTTGTTTTAGTTTTCCCTCAATTACACGAGATTCCACGGGTTGCAACATTGTTTTCTAAGGTAATTAATCGATTTCACATTATTTCTATCGACATTAGGATGTTTTCCACTAATTATCGACATGCTTTATTAGTTAATTGTCATGTTGGCAATGTTCTTAAATTTAATGCCAAATTAAGAGGTCAAATCATTTTCAATCATGACATATTTTAACTTACTTTTGAGGCGCAACATATGTTAGATTACCCTATTGCAAATTACTATATTTTATTGCGCGTTTCTTTTATCTGTTTTCCTAAAAACATGAAAAAAAAAGGCTTTGGGTCATTCACTTAATGATTTTCGATTTGAACAGCCACCTCACTTAAAAATGAAAGTTATATTTTCAATACAAAAGAATTGTTTACTAATCGGGGCTCATTCGAGCCTTTGATGTTGCGATCATTTTTCTCTAGGCCAGTCAGGGATGCTAGTTTCTTATACTCCTCATTATGCACAACCAAATGAACGTGTTAAAGATGAGTTGCATGAGGGTTTCTTATTCAGAGTCCAGTATCGGTACTTGATTAGATGGAGAGATCGTCTCCCTTGGCCGGATCATATTCTTGGGAATAAGCTGCAGTTTTCGCTACTATCAAGCATAGCGTTTCGATATTTCGTTCTTACGAAAGATCGTCCTTCCGTGGTAGAAGTTTATTCACTCGACATGATTGAGTTTTTCTCCCATCCCGGGAAAATTGATGCGGATATCAGGATTTATTTTATTTTATTTTATTGTTGATTTTTATTAATTACATTTTATTATTATTATTATTATTGGGCTTGTAGTAGTGAGTTGGCTCAAACCATTAGGTTTTTAATATTTATTGGATTTTTCATAGTAGTTGGAACAATTGATGAATATGATGAATTAAAGAGTGACTTGCAGCCGTTTTCTCCCATCTTCCTCCCCATCTCCTCTTCTTATCGTCTATTCTTCTTCTTCTTCTACTCTGCTTCTTCCCCTGTTTCTTCCTCCTCTATTTTTGGTTCTACATCAAAATTGCGCTTATTTTATTACGTAGTAACTCAAAATCATTAATTGTGGGTTTAACAATTATAGTTAGTTTTTATTAAATTAAAATATCCACAGTGATCGTGAAAATTATACTATATTCATCACATTATTATTTGTAACGATAACAATGACAATGCCATATACAAAGCTCGACTGTCCATGCCTCTGAAGGGGCTGTCTTGAGTAGTATTGCAACTTTTGAAGGCCTCATTTTTGGGGTTATGTTTTTCATTCATGAAAAAGATCCCAAATGGTGCAGCCTACAGTATTAGATATGATTTCAAATTTTCAGTATAATATTTGATTAGGTTATTCACCTTTAACCGTACTCAAGATCAAAGGCGAGTTGATTACAATTGGTCAAAATTAATGTTCAATAAGTCAAAGATGCAAATTTAGATCAAATCTTAGGAAAATGGATGAATGGGAGAATCTTGAAGAACCTGAGGATTGGCTGTAATTTATTTAGATCAAATTTATGTTGATTACTTTATGTTAATTTATTGTAATTTATGTTGATTACTTTTAAGATTCCTGAGGATTGGCTGTAATTTATTTTGTGCTTCGTTTTTAGTACTAATTAATTAACAACCTGTCTAAAACAAGACGCTTGAAGAAAACGAGGAACTGGATTATATAATTAAGTTAAACATGCTTGATGTCTGTAATTAAAATTATAGAATTGTGATTTCATGTGATTAAATCTAACTAATTATGTCTTTTCTTTTGATCTCGTTTGATGAATTAATTAAGAAAAGTTAAAGCCAATGAGGTTAGTTATCCCGACAACCTTGAAATAAACATATAATTCATAAGTACATAAAATATATTTATTAAATTGAGACTATTCCCACTTGCAAATTTACAAATTAGAATCAAATTAAACTTAGTAGGAATCTTAATAATTAATAAATATTCCAATGTAGTCGATGTGATGGGTTCATGCATCTATGCTTGAGGACTATTATATTGGTTACACGTGGTTGTATTAGAATAACTCTATACACGCATGATCATCGCTGAAACGACAAACATTGAAAAATAAAATGATTATAACATCCCAAAAAATTGAAAATATGGTTTAATTTGGTGACAATTAGTGACCATTCAAGCTTGTATAATGCAATCGTGTAATTTTACCACAAGCAACATAAATCGAGATATTTTTGTTGAATATATGGAAATAATAATCTCTATGATTATTTTCTTTAATAGTTGATTGCGTAATTATTATGCAATATTTCCTTTTAGAGTTATTTATAGTTCTATAAATAACGTCTTTTACTTTGTAATAGAAACAAATTTATTATATAGAATCGCGTCATTTTACCACAACATAAATCGAGATATTTCAAACTCTCATACTTATATCATTGATATCTATATCTTCAGAGATATATATAATTACAACAATAGAGTACTTATCGGAATTTTTTATTAAAATAAATATTCAAATCAATTGAATTGTTTTTCCAAACGTCAAGTTAGCAAAATTTACTAATAATTTCTATATATAAATTAAGATTATTGGGCCACGTCGAATTAGTGCGAGCATGCCCTGGAAAATGTCCACTAAATGGTGCATTATGTGTTTAGTCAAGATTCAATTGGAGCCTACTAAACATCCAATGAAAAGGAGTTGCACAGAAAATGATTAACTCACCTGATTGACTGAGTTTAACCCGTCAGAATCCATTAATGTTGGTGAATTCTAAAGATCCAATATAGGGACAATCAAGAAAATAATGATCTTGTTGAATTAATTTCACTACTAAAAATCAGCTTTTCACCTACGGATAAATCTTTTGGTAAAGAACGGATTATTCATTGATAAAGTATTAGACTTTTCACTACGAAAATTATCAATGGAATTTTTGTCGGTAAAAATGATATTTCTTCATCAACGGATATTCCGTGCCTAATGTTGTTGTTTAATATGTTTACCATTTACGAAAAACATTTCTGTAGGTGATGTAATTCAACTTTTTTTTCTAAAAAATGTTTCAACCTTTCACCTATGGATTTTCCGTGGGTGAAGATTAGTTCATATTACCAACGGAATTGTCGTTACTAATATTAATCAATTTTAATAATTAAAAAATTCAAACATTCTCCTACAGAATATCAATAGGTGAAGGGCAATTAATTTTCTTCACAACAAAAAAAAAAAAAATTCAGTCTCTTCACCAACGAAAATTCCGTAGGTGAAGATTAATTCATATTACCTACAGGAAATCCATTGACGATATTAATCAATTTTGATAATGCTAAACAAAAGAAATTCTTATCCCGCATCGAAAGTTCACAATAAAATCTTTGGAGATGACCTCTATAAATTAGTGGTCTAATAAGTGATTAAACAACTTTTTGGATCGTTCAATTCAGTTAGCTAAAGTTAAAAAATTAATAATTATTAAACAATAATAAAAATAAATAAATAATTTTTTTACCACACTTCGCACCTATGTCGCTATTTACAACGCTAATTTTTACTAGTTGTAATGATAGACATTTACCAACGGAAAATCGGTTGGTAAAATGTTTACACTGCCAACGGAAAGTTCGTTGGTAAAATGTTTACTCTACCTACGATGCAATCTGTTGGTAACTATTAGCGATCCTCAAATTAACAATGGATTTGTGGTTGCTAATATCACGTTTGTAAAGAGAAATAACAACAGATATCTTGATTTAGGAGTAGAAAATATGTCTGAAGCCATTTTTTTTTTTTTTTTTGTGGTAATATTGACAATATGACAAAATAAATTGTCAAAGAAACGGTGTCAACATCCATTTATGTTGGCCCAAGAGGAATCCAAAGTTATTTAGAACTTTAGCACTATATGGATTTTGTATGAATTGAATCAACAATCATAAACTTTTATTTTAAATTTTGAAGCTAACTTTACTTCCAAAATTAGATCCAACCCTTTGACTTTGATATTATTACCAAATAATAAATCAAATCAAACTCATATTAATATAATACAATTTTAATCACCATGATATAATAGAATTTATAGTCTTAATCGGTTCAAAAGAGTTTGAAGAGCTTAAACTATGTGCTTGTGCGCCATTACCTCATCACTTGCATATGTCTAGGTTGCAATCATGTCCCCGCAATCTCAAGTTTAGGCTTGATCAAGATTTTAGTTTAGTTTCACATACCGAAATAAGTTTATCATAACAGTGACATGACACATCAATTAAGGTAAATAAGCATAACAGTACTTAGTAGAACAGTTCTCTCATAACTTAAAAAAAAAATTTGCATGCTTCTCCTAACTCTTTTATTTTTAAACTGATGTAATAAACTTAAAGAAAAAAGCCAAAAAAGTTTGATAACAATCTCATTGATTTGACAAATACTCAAGGTTGAATAAGAGAACTCGAAAAACCAAAAACCATCGAAAGCTCAAACTCCATTTTAAATGCTTGTTTGTTAGTGCTTATTAGTTGTGGTCTCACATAATGCGTTAATAATAAGTGTATGCCTCTTTTCGTGTTTTCTAAATTTTTATCAATAATTTTCTTTTTCTACATCATCAAGTCTTAATTCAATCATACATTCATAACTATTATTCATTTATCATTTATACATTTTATAGGACTCAAAACTATTTCTCCTAAAAAATTATTAATAATTTTAAACGAACAAACCACAAGTTATGGGTTATATAGAATATGTAACTAAAAAATAATGTGTTTGACCAACTTCAATTATAATTTAAGCTTCGTCAAACGTGCTCTTAAATATGTTAGAATAATAGGTAAAACCCTAATGACACCAATGACAAAACAACCCTAACTAAAGTCTTTTAATTAAACAACAAAATACCATAATGTAACTAAATAAAATAAAATGAATTATATAGGTGACTTCCTCGTCCTTTCTATTCAAAAGGTTATATAAATATATTTTAAAATTAAAAATAACACAAAGACCATGGCCCTACGTACGTAGATTTGTAAATGTAACAGATGTCTGTATGTGCAAGAGTTTGACTAAGAAATATTCATGAAAATCTACTTCGACAAGTCCAACTCCATTTTATGTTTGCTAAGATGGCCGATAATCCGGATGCCAGTGCCTCCTATGATATCAAGGAACAAGACATGTTGCTGCCTATAGCAAATGTTGGCCGGATTATGAAGCATATTTTGCCACAAAATGCCAAGATCTTACATGTGGCTGCCTATAGCAAATGTTGGCCGGATTATGAAGCATATTGTGCCACAAAATGCCAAGATCTCAAAGGAAGCCAAAGAAACAATGCAAGAATGCGCATCGGAATTCATCGGCTTTGTCACCGGAGAAGCATCGGACAAGTGCAGAAGAGAGAGGCGAAAGACAATTAATGGTGACGATGTTTGCTGGGCTCTTGAAACTTTAGGCTTTGATGATTATGCTGGACCATTGAAAAGGTACTTGAATAAATATAGAGAGATAGAAGGGGATAGAACTAATCAAAACAAGGCCGGTGTTAGTGAACAAATGGAAGAACCTTCTTTCAATAGAAGTAATCAACCGAGAAATTAATTGGAGTGAAGCTTCGTCATATATAGTAGTTAATGATCTACTTGCTTTTGATCTTGCTGTAGATCTAGTGACAGAATTCAACTCAATGGCGAGAAAAGGATACATATAGTCTCATACCCTAAATTTATTGGGAACAAGGTTGAGTAGTAGTTGTTGCGTTGAATTGACGACAAATTAGTCCGATTTGGCATGTTTTAAATACGAAGAACTCAAGAATATTGTTCTTTTAGATTTTGAGTATACATTTTCAATTAGGTTTGTCTTGAGATTATGGAGTTTTGTCTATTTTTTTTTTTTGTTTTTTTAATTTTTTTTTTAGCTTAGTTAACGTGGTGCTTGATTTAATTTATGAAGTTTGGCTTTATTTTTCAACACCAATCAGTTTCTTCGTTCTTGAACCCAATTTAGCCATTACCTGATTTTTTGTGCTTAAAGATTGCAACAAATTAGCTCTTTATGCCTCAAATTCTCTCCCTGGAAACGTGATAATGAGATTAAACCAAGCAATTAGGTTAGCAATTGTCAATTCCAATCTATAATTGTGGAAGAAGGTATACTACAAGTTTCTTGGTATTTTATTCCAAATTTTTTTTGAGTTCTTTAGTTATGTTTGTAATTTTACATTCGAAGTTGATGTTCAAATTAATTTGTAATTCATGTTTTGATGCAGTCACATGGTTCCTATATACGTGCAGCTCTTTCATATTTCCTTGTCTGGGTAGGGGCTAATTAGTAGAGATGGTCTCCAAGATTAAGACACCAAAAATATAGGTTCAAAAGTCACTAGGTTATGTTAAGTCCATAAGTTTTGGGCATACTTGTCTACAAGTAAAGATGCTGATCCGTGATCTGAGAGCTTCTTTTTTTTTTTTTGGGGGGGTCTATCTTCAGTTATTGTTCATAAAAAATATCTCTCAAATTAGGATCAAGTTTAAGGATTGTTGCCTTACCAGTTTCTAAATGAGAAACCCTAAGAAGTCATCAGCATAACTGACTTCTATAGATGTGAAAACGTGGAGAGTCCCAATGTAAGCATAGTGGACAACTTTTTTAATTTAGTTAAAGATTTATCTCCCAAAGGAAAGCGGTATGTCTATGATTATCTGGATTATATTGGCAATCTTTTTGGCTGATGTGTGTTTATTACACAAAGAAATTGACCTGAATCTAGATAATCGATTGAGACTCACTTCATCTGGAATTCAAGTGAGGAAAGTACTATTGGCCCTCATCTGACTTCTTTTCTTCACATTCGCCACGTGAGGGAAAAAGCCTCAATCAGCCACTACAGCTCGGAATAGAAAATTACGAAGTCATTGATGTGATAAAAAGGCATCCCGACAGTTCAATGGAGTAGTGCCACTGGTATCATTCCTATGTGTGTAAGTCTAACTTGTCTGTGAATTTTTGTTTGTAATTAATGGTAGTATTATACCCTAGCAAATGAATAGTCCAACTTGTCTGTGGGCGTACAGTCAGGGACGTAGTCAGAATTTTAATCTTGGGGGGGCGAAAATACAGGGGATGGAGGGGGGTGGGCCCCCTCCGCCTCCGAAATTTTTTTGGATTGAAAACGACGATTTTGAGTACCAAAATAGACAAGTTAGATTAACAGACCAAAAAAATAATCAGTTTGTTGATACAAAAACAATACGTCCATCTATGTGTCGAACGCCATACAAATTGAAAACATGAACGTTAGATGGACATAAAAAATGAGAGGTGTCTCTAGTCGGGATTACATTTTGTGGGTTGTTGCCTGTGAGTATGCTTTTGGATAATTGATTCATAAATGGGTCATTTGCTTTTGGATTGGATTTGAGCTATTTATTTATTTAAGTAACTATTAGATATTTTGTTTAGGTCTAAAATTTTTGTATAGTTGAATTTTAAAGTGTAATTGGTTCAATATATATTAATGGAAAAAAATAAAAATAAAAATCGAAATTTTGCGGGGGCCAGTGAAAATTTTTGGGGGGACGAAACTGAAATATACATTATAAATTAACTAGGAATAGTGGACCAGCGGAAAATATTGGGGGGCGGTCGCCCCTTGCCCCCTATCTCCGTCTCTGCATACAGTTCATCTGGCAATGATTCTAATCAGTAATCACCTTTCCACCTCCACAGCTGCACAGCTTCAGGCGATTGATATTCTTCTCTGTTCTCTCTCGTCTTTTAATTTGTGAGTAGTGATTGTTGTTGTTTGACAAATTGGGTGGTTTATATGTTGATGTGTTATATCCTCATGGGGATCATTTATACTGCAGACAAAGAAAATGATCCAAAATCTATTGGGAATGATTCTAAAAAATAACAGAACACTTAAGGAATCACGACTAATAGAGGATTCGAAATGAAGGCTTGTAATAAGGTATGATTTTGCTAAATTAAATATTAGTACTTTCTTTATACGTTTCTTGATTTTTTTTAACAATGTATATAAAAAAAAAATTCTAGGGGCAGCCCCCGAACCCCCGTGGGCTCCCCACCCTTCACCTCTGGGACACCCCTAGTCCAACGGGCTGGCTCCGCTACTGGTTCTACCATGAGAACTCAACTTATTATTATTCTTTTAATTTCCATTATAACTTTTTAAGGTTCCTTTGCGGAACTTTGGCTTCAATCCCTCCGATGACTTAACAGATGGCAAAAAGTACAAGACAGGTTAGGCCAAAAAATGAAAGCTTTGAGATCAATGGCCAATGATACTTCAGTTCAGTACCATAAATCACGGTGTCTTTTAGTAGGAGAGAATATTATTATACTATTCAATGCTCAAATTCCATTTTGAAGTACAAAATTAGCTTTCAGTTTCAAGGAAACCAGTTGGCGTTTTTAAAGATCTCTGTTACCAGCTAACACAACTTTTTACATATCATTTGAGAGTAGCATGTTTAAAGTTGCCCTTTCTAAAGTAATTAAAATTTAAAATTAAATTTTATCATAGTAGAAAAGAATTAAAAATAATTAAGAAATTTTAAAACTATTTCAAAAAAAATTATAATAAAAACAATACAAATTAAACAAAAGGAAATTAAATAAATTAAATAAAGAATAAAAATATTATTTATTGAAATTGAAAAAATTAAATTAATAAAGAATATAAATATTATATAATTAAAAAAAAAATTATATTTATCATAAAAAGAAAATATTTAAAAATAATTTTAAACAGAAAAAGAAAATGAAAAAAGATAAAAAAACAACAGTCGGTGGGACCCAACTGTTAAGTCATAGTCGGTCAGGCCGACTGTTTTCTCGCCGAGTGTAGTGGTCAGCGTTGGGATGATTCTAATGATGCTTTTTTCGACTGGATTCCGACTGTAGATTGTGTGAATGATTTGAATTTTCTTTTGTTTTTTCCTATCCGCTCAAGCAATTGGTAGAAGATGGAGGAGTTTTTGGGTTTTGGTATTTAACTTAACATTTTATACTTTTTAACTATTTTTTTAATAGTCAAAGGCTACTAAGGAAATATGGCTGGGTCAAACTGGTCATTTCCTTCCCTCACCCCCACCAGAAAATTCCATTTTTGTCTCTCAATCCTCTCTACAATTTCCGCACCCGTCTCCACTCGGCGCTACACAAAGAAATCCTCCTAAAATTTTCCTTTCACATTTTGATAAATGCTGCAACACTACTTGCTTGAGTATTACAGTGTTGTTGGTACTGCTCGTGTTTTCTAAGATTTTTGTTGGGTTATTTCTGAATTCGAATCATGTTATTGATGGGTTTTGAGCAATTCCATGGGAGAAAGTGTCAATGGGTTTTCAGAGTATAAAATTTAAGGATCATGATTGAAGTACAAGATTTGTACTTCCCACCAGACAATAGGGGCAGGGGGGATGGTGTAATTTTGGCAATTTTTTAATCACATGGGGCCCACCCCCATGTGAGATAAATTTGAAATCCTGGACCAAAATTTTTTTTTTACAGCCTGTACTTCAGGCATAACTCAAAATTTAAAACCTAGTTAAACAAATTAAAAAAAAAACATTATGAAAATCAAACAAAGAATATAAAAACTGTTTAATTAAAAATGAAAAAAAAAATTAAATTTTATCATAAATAGAAAATAATTAAAAATAATCTTAAATAAAAAAATAAACAAGTAAGAAATTCTAAAACTATTTCCCAAAAATATTATAATATAAACAAAACAAATTAAGAAAAAAAGAAATTTTGAAAACTAAATAAAAAATATAAATATTATTTAATTAAATTGAAAAAGTTAAATTAATAAAGAATATAAATACTATGTCAAATTTTAAAAATATTTTATAATAAAACAAAAATAATTTGAAATTGAAAAAGGCAACAGTCGGCCCGCATATTTTATAATAAAACAAAAAAGAATTAAAAAGAGTTTTAAATTGGAAAAAAAAAAAAAAAAGAACAGCAGTCGGCCCAGGCCGATTGTGAAAAGGCCCTGGCCAATTGTTAAGTTTCACAGTTGGCCCGACTGTTTTCTTGTCGTCAACATTTTTTACGTGATTAGGGTATAATAGTCGGCTTAATCGACTATATTTCACAGTCGGCAACTGACTATTTCTTGTCGTCATCATTTCAGAGAGATCAAGGTGTCAAATTAATTAATAAACACATAAATATTTACCACACCCAATAATTTACCTAAATAATGAAGGTAAACATAACAATTTAATTCACAAATTCTTGAAAACACAATAAATAAGAAATCAATCTCATAATCCCCAAAAAAACTAAATTTGTTGAAGATAATGGTTAGTGTGGGGAGGTCGACGTTTCATTGACTATGATGATACTTTTTCGACTGGATCTTGATTGTAGATAGTGTGAGAATTCGAAATTCTTTTTCTTTTCCACTCAAGTAATTGGTAGAAGATGAGGGTATTTTTTGGATTTTGGAATTTAACTTAACTTTTATACTTTTTAACTATTTTTAATGGTCAAAGGCTACTATAAAAATATAGTCGGGGTCAACCGACCATTTCCTTGTATTTCCTCCTCTTACCCCCACCAGAGAATCTCATTTCTGTTTTGCAATCCTCTCTGCAATATCCGCACCCTTCTCCACCTAACGTTGCACGAAGAAATCCACCCAAATTTCTCATCTCTCACATTGTGATAAATGCTGCAACATTATTTGCTTGAGTATTACAATGTTGTTGGTACTGCCCGTGTTTTCTCAGATTAATGTCTAGGTATTCCTTAATTCGAATCACGTTCTTGATGAGTTTTTCAACAATTCCGAGGGACAAGTGTCAATGGGTTTTCAAAATATTTAATTAAAATTAAAAATTTTAAATTAATAAAGAATATAAATATTATATAATTAAGATTTAAAAAAATTATTTTATCATAAAACAAAAAGAATTAAAAAATAATTTTAAATTTAAAAGAAAATGAAATAAAAATGCAACGACGACCCGCAAAAAAAAAAATGCAGTCGGCATGTTAAACTGCCCACCGTCATCTAGGCCAACTGAATTTAACTTAACATGTTATACTTTTTAACTGTTTTTTTAATGGTCAAATGCCACTGTGAAAATATAATTGGGTCAACCGACAATTTCCTTGTATTTCCTCCTTTTACCTCCACCAGGAAATCTCATTTCTGTTTCGCAATGCTCTCTGAAATATTTGCACCCTTTCCACCAGCGCTGCACGAAGAAATCCACCCAAATTTTTCCTCTCTCACATTTCGATAAATGTTGCAAAATTATTTGCTTGAGTATTACAGTGTTGTTGGTACTGCCCGTGTTTTTTCAGATTAACGTCTAGGTATTCCTGAATTCGAATCACGTTCTTTTTTGGGTTTTCAACAATTTCGGGGGCAACTTTCAATAGGTTTTCGGAATATAAAAAAATGAAAATTATGAAAATTAAACAAATAATAGACATATTATTTAATTAAATTTCAAAAAAAAATTAAATTTTATCATAAATAGACAAGAATTAAAAAGAACTTTGAATAAAAACATAAACAATTAAGAAATTTAAGACAATTTCAAAAAACAAAACAAGTTAAACAAAAGGTAATTATGAAAATTTAATAAAGAATATAAATATTATTTAATATAAATGTTAAATTTTAAATTAATAAATAATATAAATATTATATAATTAAATTTAAAAAAAATCTTTTATCATAAAACAAAAAGATTTAACAAATAATTTTAAACTGAAAAAAAAAACAGCAACAATTGGCACAGGCCGACGGTGAAAAGGCCCAGACCGACTATTAAGTTTTAACAGTCAACCCACCGTTGGCCAGGCCAACTGTTTTCTCGCTGTCATCATTTTTCGGCTAGAGGTATAACAGTCGGCCCAATCGACTATGTTTCACTATCGATCGGCCGATTGTTTTCTTGTCGTCATCAACCTTGACTCGAAGGTGAAATGTTGGGATCCTGTATTACTATCTTCGTATACAAAAATAGGCACGTTCTCCAGTATGAAATCTGAAAAGTAAAACAAATAAAATCTAGATAATTAATAGATTACATTGGCTACATGTTCCAATGTCACAGCCTCAGGTATAATATGCACGTTATTCAGTATGAAATTTGAAAAATGAAACAAATAAAATCTAGATAATTAATAGATTAGGTTGTCTACATGTTCCAATGTCACGGTCTATGGTATAATGGCACTGATAAGCCTTACGTCAACAAACCCGTGGCTCTCCTTAATAGGAAAACACTACTCGACTCCCCAAATCTTGGCGTAATCATTTTATGAACATCAACGTGAACTTGATTCTAACTGACGAACCAAGGTAAGCCAATTCAGATACCAGTAAGGCTCTGAATGCGTCACCACCATCCCCCATCTGGATGCCAATGTATAATCAACCATTCTCAACCCATCCTCGACGTGCCTTCGTATTTCCTTCTTTATAGAATTCCTTATCTCGTCCTTGCCAGGGTACAGGCCCCAAAGTTCTTTGAATTTAGATATTCTTAAAAAATATCCCTATATTATTCCTTAGTAAGTGAGCTTTTTGACTTAATTCCTCTATGAAGTTATCTAGTTTCTCATCAAATTCATTTTATGGAATCCACATGCACCTAAATGACATTTAATTACTCCTTCGTGAACTTGTCAATCTCCGCGAACTCACAATGGACACATGTCCAGGACGGGGGTTGAGAATAGTTGATTATGCATTGGCATCTAAATGAGGATGGCGGTGAAACATTGAGAACCTTGTTGGTATCTGAATGGCTTACCTTGGTTTAATCTACTCGACTTGTCAAGTTTCTTTTAAGTCTAGAGCGTGTGAAAAAGCTGCAGCGGGGTTTGTTCTTCTTATGATAGTTACATTGTTATTTGTCCTCAACTTCGACTCGATGTTGAAATGTTGACATTCTGTATTACCATCTTCATTTTCAAAACTTTATATTCATTGTCGATTTATCCTCAGCCTCGACGAGACGATGAAAAGCTAAGATTCTGTATTCCTATCTTCATATACGAAAATATACACGTTCTTTTGTATGGAATCTAAAAAATGGAACAAATAAAATCTAGATAATTAATAAATTACACTGGCTACATGTTCCAATGCCACGGCTGTATAATGGCAGTGATAAGTTTTACGTCAACAAACATACGGCTCCCCTTAAGAGGAAAACACAGTTCGAGCTCCTTAAATCTTGGCGTAATCATTTTATGCATCTACGTGAACTTGATTCTAATTGACGAACCAAGGTAAGCCAATTCAGATACCAGTAAGGCTCCGAATGCGTCATCACCATCCCCCATCTGGATGCCGATACATAATCAACCATTCTCAACCCGTACTCGACGTGCCTTTCCATTTCTTTCTTTATAGAATTCATTATCTTGTCCTCGCCAGGGTAAAGGCCCCAAAGTTCTTTGAATTTCGATATTCTTCAAAAATATCCCTATATTGTTCCTTTTGACTTAACTTCATTTATGATGTTATCTAGTTTCTCATCAAATTCCTTTTTATGGAATCCACTTGCACCTTACTGGCATTTAAAGAAACCTTTGTGAATTTATCAATCTCCGCGAACTCCCAGTGGACACTTCCCTCCTCCCTCCCCCGAAATTGCTGACTGTTTCAAAGTATAATGTTTATTCTTCATTATTATGTTTAACAATCAGCCAATTGATTGTTTTCTCCGTCATCATTCTCAATGAGATTAAGGTGTCAAATTTATTAATATACACATAAATCTCTACTACACTCAATAATCTACCTAAATAATGAATAATAAGCATTATACATAACAATTTAATCCACAAAATTTTGATACATAATAAATGAAAAGTCAATCTCTTAATCTAAAAAAACTAACATTGTTAAATATAATCGTCAGTATGTGGTAGTTGGCGTTCGGTTGACTTTAAGGATGCATTTTCGACTAGATCCCGATTGCAAATTGTGAGTTCGAGGAGATTGATAAGTTCATGAAGGTGTCTTTAAATGCCATTCAGGTGCATGTGGATTCCATAAAAAGGAATTTGATGAGAAACAAGATAATTTAATAGACGAAATTAACGATATTTTTTAGAAATATCCGAATTCGAATTTTTTGGAGTTGTACCCTAAACGAGGATGAGATAAGGAATTCTATAAAGAAGGAAATACAAAGGCTGGTTGAGAATGGTTAATTATGCATTGAGGAGGGTGGTGATACATTCAGAGCCTTACTGATATCTGAATTGGCTTACCTTGGTTTGCCAGTCATAATCAAGTTCACGTTAATGTTCATAAAATGATTACAATAAGTTATAGGGAGCTCGAGCAGTGTTTTCCTCTTAAAGGGAGCCATGAGTTTCTTGACGTAAGACTTATCACCGCCATTATACCAGAGGCCGTGACATTGTAACATGTAGCCACCGGATTTGGGTTGATGGCAATATTTCGTTCCAGCCTTGGCCTGAGATCCATTTGACGATGTGCCAATTCATAATCAACCATTTTTTGACTTAATTTCATGAACTTATCAATCTACGTGAACTTACAATGGACGTTGACAAGTTGAGAATAGTTGATTATGCATTGGCATCCAGAGGGGGATGGCGGTGACGCATTCGAATCCTTACTAGTATCTTAATTGGCTTACCTTAGTTCGCAGTCAGAATCAAGTTTACGTCTGTTACAAACAAGCCAATACCAGAATTGTTTTGATACCACTTGTTAGGATTGATACCACTTGTTGTGACACCTATCAATAGATTTAGATGTTGAAGTTATATGGTAAAAT
>CAIGRQ010201010.1:0-10760 GCA_903798375.1 Fraxinus sp. D2006-0159 | reverse complement strand
TCATTGGCGGATTGGGAGCTTATGGAATTCTCATCGTGAGCTAGGACAACACTCAAATCAATCACACACTCCTATTTCAACACCTTCTATATCTCAATGTGGATATCAGCGACATGTACGCAAGAATGTGAGCTTTTTTGTTAACAGCTTGGATTTCTAATTTACAGCAATAAATTTGCTTAGAAAAACAGGTTTTCATCCAATTATAATTACGGTAAGATCATATCCTTCTTCCACGAGCTTTTTAGTTCCCTCAGCTTAATTGGTTTGAAATTTTCTTTTATCCGCTTTACATCTTTTCCTTAGCTACATGTTTAAAGTCATGTTGGCATCCAGATCACTGCTCATTTCATCATCATAGCCTCTTCATGATGCTATGTGGGAATAGACTCTTCATGCTAACTATCTTTTAGTACTCTGCTACCATTCAGGTGTTGGAAATTTATTACTGGACGACTAAATTCTTCTGCTGATGAATTAATTGCCCTATTTTGATCGAGAACTTCTCTATCAGTTTAATTTTTGTTAATGCATTACCTTTCTTGTCGATAAGTAAACATTGAATGAGGTTGACACGACTGACTTCAGAAGCTATGACCAGGTTATTCGTATACATTCATTTTATTTTTGCCAAGATGTTTGTTTATTTTTTCTTCTGATATTTGAATGTCGGAACCTCTGTAAGAGCAAGGACGGACCCAGCACACAAGTTCAGCACGGACGGATCAACTGTTGACCACGTGAATATGAATCAATTTTTAAAGGGAAATTTGTAACGTGCATTTCTGACTTTTCAAAAACATACAATGCGATCATAAATTTTTAAATTATAGTAGTTATCTCCTAAATCTTTGAACAAATGTTCGTACAAAGGACCATTGGATGGTCTTTGTTCGAATAATCGTTAATTGATCAAAGTCAAAAGTTTGATCTTAATTTGATCAATTTTTGAAAAAGAATCTCTTAATATCTTCAATTAAAATAATTAATAAACAAAAAGATTTACACAACACAAAGAAAATGGTAGATGGATCTTCTCCACCTACCCTTTCCCCACTCTTGTCATCGCCTCCACTTCCATAGTTACCAGGACACCACGGTGACCACCCATTTGATTTGCTTTCTGGGCAAATACCAGAGAGCATAAGGGTCCAGCAACCTCCATCTCCAAAAACCACTACTACCACCTCTATCTTCAACATCCAATGGCGCCACTTCCATCTTCATACCATCAACCACTCTTCACCATCCCAAAACCCTGAATACCCTAACCATTAAAGTCTATTGGGCTTTGGGCGGAACAATTTCTTTCAATTTTCTATTAATTGATTAAATTCTAAAAATCCTCAAATCTACTTGGGCAAATCCTCTCAATCTCTTCTTCGCAAACAATTATTTTACGACTTATAGATAGATGAACACGGAGAAAGGCGTGAAAGGAATACCTTTAGTGGACAGAAGCAGCGCAATGAGTCATCCAACATCGTCGACAGTAGGAGGAAAGCAGGGACCATGGATTGGCACTTTGGCAGGAGGAGACCATGTACCATGGATTGACAGAAGCAGCGTAATGAATCGTAATTGCTAACAGTAAGCTGCCAGGTAAGTAATGGGTATTATCCATCCCATGGACCATGGATTGGCCAATTATTGGGCCTAATATTTTTTTTTTAAAAAAGAAGCCAACCTCTCTTCAGCCTAAAACAAAAGAAGAGCCCAAATTTAAAAAAATTCATCTTCTTCCCTTCTTCTTCTAGCTCTGCAACTGAGACGGAGGTTAAGAGAAACTATTTGATTACTCGACGACATTGATTCTATTGAAGACTCCGACGGATCCAGTACGAGAGGCCGCTCCCCTCGTCGGGTGCTGGGTCCGTCCTTGTGTAGGAGGATAGTTATTCTATGCGACTCAAATGCTATGTTAGTCATATCTTCAGCTTATAGTACCTTCATTTATCGTCTCCTTTAAGGAGGGTTTGATTATGATTTTGAAGGGATTTGAGTTTTGTTTGTAAAAACTGAAGCTGCTACTTGTTTTACAAACTAATAGAGCATATATTTTTTTGGGAAAATTGCAACCACGGTACCGAACCTTTCAGATTTTTGCAGACTTTGTCCAAACATTTGTTTTGTGCCACCTACGGTACCAAATGTTTTAAAAATATGCACCGGAAGTTCAAATGGATGGTTTCCATCCTGTTGACCGTTAGTTGACCAAAAAAATTAAAATTGACCAAATTCATTAAGGACAAAATGGTAGCTGTGTATTTTACATTTAAAATAATTATAAAGAAATAAAAAGGCTAGCCACCCCCAACCAACCTTAGTTTCTCTTTTCTCTTCTCTCTTCTCCACCCAACAGTGCCGGCACCTCCACTACCTCTGTGTCGGCGCTGTTGTAAGAGATTCATAAATATCCCAAAATCGAACACAAATAGCCCTAAATTGATTCACAAAAATAAAGAAAATTGAGAAATGAGAAACTAAAGAAAACGATCATGTGTGAAACATTCTTTGAATGTTCTAATTTATGTTAGGATAAGTTGATGAGTCATGCTTCACGTATAGAAGCATGACTCACAAAAGAAAACCAAATAATCACAGTAGGGGAGATTTTTTTTCAATATTCTATTCAAATGAGACTCACCCTTATGTGAGTGTTCTGCATGCTTATGTGAAAAATAATTCTGTACACACAGAATTATCCTAAGTTGATATAGAAGACTCTTTTATTATAAGGTTTATTGAATTAAGAGTGTGTTTGATTGATATAGAAAATATATCTTAGAAAAGAAAATATTTTCCTTATTTTGACGAAAACAAAAACTTAGGCATATTTTCAAAAGTCGGAAAATATTTTCCATGAAAAAAATAGCAATCAAATACTTTAAAATAATAATTTGAATGGAAAATTGACATTTTTTCCATGAAAAATAAATGCAATTAAACACATAATATAATTACTACTTATATTACAATTTAATTTTATTAATTTTGAGAAAACACGTCATTTTACAAGGATTTATTGAGAAAAATAAGAAAATTGGGTGTGCCACACCTCTAAGGTTTAACGCCCCAATGATTTTATAGAATAAAATTATTTGTTCTATATACTATATTTTTGTAATTTTGAAAAGTTGGAGGATCGAAGTAAAAATAGTATTAAATTCATTTTTAATTTAGCCAAATAATCAGATTTTTATAAAGCGAAGATAAGTATATTAATATTGGATTTGTTTTATAATTCTTATTAAATGACATATTATGAACTCGAGGAAAAGTTAATTCGGATAAGCAATACTTAAGTTATTGAACTTCGAAGGAGCTAGCTACCATTAGTTTGTATTTGATTAAATTGGTTATTGATTTATGGTATTGATGGGCAGCCACGCGATGATATTTTAATACTTGGATTAGAATGAAAGATTAATTAGTTATCTTAATTTAATCTAATTAACCCATTTTTACTGTTTGACTAGAAAAACATATGTTTACGCAAATTCTTATCTTTGGCAAAGCATCAAAACTCAGTATGTGAATATTAATTGTTAGCTCTATAATTAGTTAATTACACCTTTAATTCAATAGAAATTCACAACATAATATATTACATACACGGTAGAGAGGATAGAGAGAGTGAAAATAATTTCGAAAAGCAGAAAGCAATTCCATTTTTATTATTTTGACGCGGTTGAGAAATTTGAAGTTTTTGAACGTGCAACCTTTTGATTTCTTTCAAAAATTCGTTTGATCTAACAATGTAGGATAACGATGTGCGGGTGCTATTATCCCGTTTAATTTTAATATTTCATGCTGATATATATTATATTAATGAAATATATGATATGATGTGATATAATACAATAATAGCCATATGGTACTAAAGATATTATATGTTCTGAGCTCATATCGATTTCTAAAGATATGATATGACGGTATGATTAATTTGATATATGAATTAATATTTTTATTCGAGATGCATAACACTTGCGTCCTACTGAGTATTCTCATATAACTCACTATTTTTCCTACCTCTCTCAAGTTAGAACGAGTCATTGGTTGACTGACGATGAAGTGTTATCGTTGTGTCTGAATTCATTAGACTTAATATAGTAAATTCGATATAACGTGAATAAAGATTTTATTTCCAGCATTTACTTTAGTTTTATTATTATATCGACTTTTATCAAGGAATTTGAAAACATGATATATTTGATTATGAACTACGGTATGCATTATTTTTATTTGTGAAACCAATACTATATTTGTTGACTATCATGTAAAATAAAATGGCATCGTGTGTGTAATCGTCCAAAAATTGGACTTTACCGCAAATACAAATTATTATATATTTGAACTAATTTAGATGGATTCGCCACATAATTGGTATCCTTGTACTTGATGAAAAAGAATCATGTTACTTTGTCAAAAACCTACTCAGTTGTTCAATTTTTAAGAGGACATCTAGAATATTGGAAAATGGACTTGTGTCTGAACTTATGTACGTCAAACGAGCCAAATAATTGCAGTGGGGACAAATGTACATCAAACTTATGCATCAATATCAATTCAAAACACGAATTGAGTCATGTTCTGTGATGGGAGTGTGCACCAACAGTAAAACCAATTGACTAGTATCCACTCTTGTCGGAATTTAAAACTAGATGACATTTTGTTAACAGGTAGTTGTAGTGTCAAATGAAATTGATAGCAAGTTTTTATGAATTAGGTTTCGACCACATAAATTGTACACCTAACTATAGTTGTCTCAGATTAAGTGAAAATCCAATGTCTCAAATAAATATATAGGTATTTCATTCAATATTATTCAAATATTATAAATGCTTTTCACTTCTTGCATGGTTACAATAAAATGTGAACAGTTTCAGTCCAAAACTTTTCTTTAAAAGTTTTTTAAAATTTTGATTTAATAGGAAAATGTATTATGTCCAAAATGTACTTACCTTATTTAGAATTTTTTTTTTTTTGTTTTTTTAATTTCTGGGTCAACTGACATTTTTTGGATTTGGGTGTTTGAGTCAAGTCTACTAATAAATGAAAGGTTTGGTACCTTGGTTGCAATTCTTCCTAATTTTTATATGAATTAAAAATGAAATATTGTATTCACAATTAAATCAAATCGTGCGACAATAAATAAATAATGTGTGCCTCTATTAATTAGTACTCGATGAATTAATAATTTCAATTATATAATTTTTTTTTTTACTTGGGCTAATAGGGCTAAATTAATCATTTTAATAAATTAACAAGATATTAATTTTCTAAAAACCCTTATATAACTTTGTGAATTATTAAAAATAAAAAATAAAAAGAAATTAGATGGTTAATTTAGTATGAGAATGTGATATTGATATTAAATCTTCACGATTTTACGTGCCATAAATGTTTGTGTCTACTGTCTAGCAATAATTTTGCATAATATTTGTTAATAATTAATGATTTTTCTTAAGACATAAAAGTTTAAAGAATATGTAAATCTTTTGTAAATTCTTGAACATATAATAATATAAAAGATCATTGGCACTCAACGATCATCAATTGACTCCCTCCGTCGACTATAAGGTATGTAATAGATAAAAAATGATTATTCAAATCTTTTGTGTAATTGGACTTTACTGCAAATACAAATTATTATATATTTGAACTAATTTAGATGGATTTGCCACATACTTGATAAAAAAGAATCATGCTACTTTACTAGCGTGACAAACATTTGAAAAAGGGGATTTGAGGAAATAAACCATTGAATAACGTCCACTTCTTTAACCTTAAACTCAATTTAATATTATTCAATGTACATAATCTAATCTTTTGGGTTACTCTGTATATTGTTTAATTGCTCATTGTTTTCTAAAATAAAAAAAAGAAATATTACAGAGTATATATAATTTTGTTATATATATTTTTTAGAGTATCCTCGTTAAATTGCTTGAATGTGATGAATTTGGTAAAAATTTAAATTTTAAAATTTGAACAGTTACAGTATGCATCAGAGCCAGGTCTCACTTTCTGTAGACTCGACTTAAAAAAAAAAAAAAAAATGTGACCAGTGAAGTGGTGAACAGTGGTTCACCATGAATGTTTGTGTCTGGCAATAATTTTGCATAATATTTGTTAATAATTAATGATTTTTCTTAAGACAAAAAAGTTTAAAGAATATGTAAATCTTTTGTAAAATTCTTGAACATATAATAATATATAAAATTTACATGAAATATGACTTTTTCGGATGTAAAATTTCGAGAGTTTTTTATGTCATATTTCATATAAAGTTCCCTAATAAAATGATTAAAATTATATTGAGAAATTTGTATCGCAAAAATAGTAAATGTTAATAAAATAATTGATTTTTTTTTATTTTTTATTTTTGGAAAAAATGCGAGTTAGACGTTTTTCTTTAAAAGTCACGTTTAACGTATTTTTAACTATTTTGGATATCTATTTGGACTATTCGATATGTCTATAATGTAGTTCTCAAAATAAGTTTTGAGATGTTATAAGAAATTTGTAGATTCGATTAGCGTACAATTGTCGGAGAATTTTTAAAATTAGTATGTTATTGAAATTCAAATTTATTGTGATTTTGTCTCTGTTTGGTGGAAATTAAAATCAAATTTTTGGTAAATTTTGATAAAAGTTAAAACAGTTATGGATTCCTTGAAATATGTTATTAAAATTAATTATTAACTTTGATTTAAATTAAAATTTAGATTTCAATCGATACAAAACACGAATTTATACAATTTAAAAAAAAAAAAAACCCAAAAGTTGGGGGGCCCGGGCCCCCCAGGACCCCCCCCCCCCCCCGGAGTCCGCCCATGCCCTCCATCGACTAAAAGATACGTAATAAATAAAAAATGATTATTCAAATCTATTGTGTAATTTTACATTTTTTACTTACCTTCGTGTAGATTTTATGACACGCACATTTTTCCTCGATTATATCATGATTATTTTACTTGTATACAGGTCACCATGATAAGAATGTAAACAAAGTACGTGAAGACTTAATGCTTCGGTGGACAATGACTAGTCCACATAGGGACCATAATAGAATTGTACTATGCATGATACATAGAAGATGGACATGTTACTATAATTAAAAATATAAACTGATATGTTTACTCAAATTCTTATCCAACTTTTGTAAAGCTATTTTTATCCGAATTCTCGTACAACACGTCTCCCGCTCCTAAGTGCGTCAATACGCAATTTATGAATATTGTTGGCCCTATAAATACACCCATGAATTCAACAGAAATTCACAACACTCGCGTCATCCTAAGTATTCACATATATATACTCTCATTACGTGTTGAATGTGTCGTAGGTGACTCGGATTAAATGCTATCTAATGATATTAATTTTTATATTTGACGTATGTTTACTCAAATTCTTATCCAACTTTTGTAAAGCTATTTTTATCCGAATTCTCGTACAACACGTCTCCCGCTCCTAAGTGCATCAATACGCAATTTATGAATATTGTTGGCCCTATAAATACACCCATGAATTCAACAGAAATTCACAACATAATATATTACATAGACGACAAATAGTAGAGAGAGTGTGAAAATAATTTCGAAAAGCAAAATTTCCAATTTTATTATTTTGACACAGTCGATAAATTTGAAGTTTTGGAATGTGCAATCTTTTGATTTCTTTCAAAAATTCATGTGATCAAACGAGGTAGGATAACGAAGTACAAATGGTTTTGTATCTTTTAATTTTATTATTTCTTGTTGATTAATGTTATGCTAACGAAAGATATATGATATGATAATGGACATCCATACTAAAGATATGATATGTTATGAGTTCTTACCGATTTCTAAAATTATAATATGACTGACCATTTTGATATATAAATTGATATTTTTATTCGGGATTGCACGACACTCGCGTCATCCTAAGTATTCACATATATATACTCACAATTTCTCCTACCTCTCACATGTTACAGCTAGTCATTGGTTGGCGGACGATGATGTGCTATCGTTGCGTTTGCGTTCATTAGACTTAATGAAGTAAATTCGATGTAACGTGACTAAAGATTTTATTTTCAGTATTAACTTTAATTTTATTATTATATCGACTTTTTTATCTAGGGATTTGAAAACATGATCTATTTGGTTATGAACTACGGTATGCATTATTTTTATTTGTGAAATCAATAATATATTTGTTGACTATCATGTAAAATAAAATGACATTATGTATGTAATCATTCAAGAAATTGGACTTTACTGCAAATAGGGATGGACATGGGTCGGTTCGGTTCTCTTCTAAAGAGAACCGAACCGACCCAAAATATTTTGAAGAGAATCGAACCAATCCAAAATTTTCTAGAATTTAATAAATGAAACTATTGTGTCCAAATATAATATTATGGAACCGTTCGAATTCGGTTAGATTTGGTTCCGTACCATAATTAAATTTTTTAACATTTGCAGCAACAATACATAAATACAACTAATGACATGTTCATTCGTAACTTTTATAAATTAAAATTGATGTTGAGGTTGAAAAATTAAAATTGACGGCAACTTTAATTTTCCATGATATGTCAATTTGCAATTGGACAGACAACAATGGATATCAAATCTCAACTTCCCTTTGTCAACGTTGATATTTCTTGTTTTATGTTCCTATTCGACTTGGTTATCTTCACGAGCATGGCACGATGAGTGTCATTACTTAGATTGTGCAGTTTAATTTGCTAACACACAACGACTCTTAAGTCAAGATATCTTTGTCGAAATCTTGGTTTAACTATCTCAGTATCTCCTTCAAACTGTTAATTCTAAAGTTCATGGACCCTCTTATACGTTGATCACCGCCAGGAGTAATCTTCATCAAGAATGATATATCCAAGTGTTGAATGTCTCATAGGTGACTCGGATTAAATGCTATCTACTTCCATCAGAAGTTTGGCTTGTTCAAATGCATTTGGATTAGGCACGAATAATAGGCAAGCCTGCCGTCCCCGGAAGCTTGTTCAAATGAAAAATGTCCATACAAATTGGTCTAAACAATATTTTAATAATATTGACATTTTAAAACAAAATTGACATTGGATTGTTAATTTCAATTTTAACAGTCATATTATTTTACTTGTTAATTTTTTCATCGTTTAAGGTTTTTCAATCGAAAATATGTAATACAAATTCTACAATGAATACTTCAGGAAAATTCTCGTTAGTTCACAACGTAAACGAAAAGTATGTTGTGTCATTTTTTTATTTAAATTTGTCATTTTTTTTTTTGTCACTCTTTAAATTTTCTGTCACTTTCAACTTATAGCTAGATTGTTGTGTTCCTAAAATTAAATTATGTTCTATGTTTAGTTAATATAGAAGCATAATCACATATAAACAACATGTAAAAGAAAATCAACCATCTTTTGAATCTATTATAAGGTTTTGATAGGTGTTTTTTTTTTTTTTTTTATTTATATCACTCTCAATTTAGAGGATGTTGCATTCCTAAAATGAGATTATGTTCAATATTTAGTTAATAGAAGTGAAACATAAACTTTAATCGGCTTATGTGGAAAAGAAAAAAATTTATTGTGAAATGGCACGCTTTTTTTTTTTTTTTTAAACTACTACGAGTGTCATGTTTTATTAATGACGGCAATTTTTTTTTTTAAAAAATACAAGTTTAGGAGAGAGGCTCGGCCACAACTCCTGCTAAAATTGAGAGCCAAAAATTAAACTTATCATGTCTAGAGATAAGAATGCAACGTGAAAGCCAAATAACTAAACTTCATTCACTGTAATCATGTTCATCGTCATCAATGAAATGTCTTTTCGACATTAGTCATTTCAAACTCACTACTTGAAGGAGATAGCGTAAATTTTTTATTATACTCCAAATTTGAGAAATTCATAGCTTCACATAGTCTCCATGAATATATCTAAAAGCATCTCTACCAAATTCCCTCGAGTTCGAATTATCCAATCTCATATTATTCAAATCATTTTTTATTAATTGTTGGATCGACTTTCATGCAATTAACTACATTTTTATGCAGATAAAAAAACTAGCTAGCTGGCCTTGGAGTTTGCTAAGTGATTTTTTTTTTCCCTATGGAAAGTAAAATTTTAATTTTTAATTCAATTGAATGACTACAATGTCAGTTCCTGGAGTTCCAGATCCGGCCAAAAATTGTTGAAAACCCGTTTTTCATATGGATAAACAAAATAATATTTATTTCATTAATCTGATGATAAATTTGTCAAATGTATCTTGTGCGGTTTACATGTGCTGCTACAGAGTTTCTTGCCGACCAATATAAATGCATTTCACTATCATAACAATCACCTATAAAGAGTCATGATCAATTTCAAGAAAATATTTCAATGTACGATAGATAACCATAATATGAGAGAATATTTATTCTCTATTTCACTTTTCTCATAATGATGTCACAAGAACAACCAAATTGTGTTTCAATTGAATGTAATAGAGAATTTTGTGAAGTTATTACATTCCCATAATTAACAAATCAAAAATGTCACTCGGCACCCCTAACGTCCCTTGTTTGACTCGGGATTTAATCCTGGGTCAAGTAGTATAAGCCTTAACAAATGACCAACTAATTAGATTCACATGACATAAATGATTAATGAATAATTTAATGATATGTGAAAATTTAATGTAAATCATGTGAAACGTGATTTTCAATGGAAAAAAAAAAAAAAAAACTTTAGTTTCTGGCCATCGTAAAATATGCA
>CAIGRQ010200995.1:0-10014 GCA_903798375.1 Fraxinus sp. D2006-0159 | reverse complement strand
TTTCCTAGAAATTGTTTTACTGGGAATTGTAATTAATTGTATTTGATTGATATAATTTTCTATGAAAAATGTTGAAAGTTTGGAGTCCGTTTGGCTTCGTTTTTTATGAAAATTGTCAATGAAAGTGATAATATTTTCTACTATTAGGTCTAAAATTTGTTCCAATTGTCAAAAATAAAAAAATAAAAAATAAAAAAATTGAAAAAAAAATAATCATACCAAATACCATTCGTTTGACTTTGTTTTGCACGAAAATTGTCAATAAAAGTAAAATCTTTTTTACTATTGTGTCTAGAAATTTTTTCAATTGCAAAATAAAAAAAAATTGGAAAATATTTTTCCACCAAAACATCAAGAATTTATTTTCCTCAAAAATGTGAAAAATTTAGAAAGTTGGAAAATATTTTCCTGAGAAAATCTCGTCAATCAAACACTACAAAAGTATTCGGCCTATCAAACGGAGCCTTATGGTCCATTTGATAGATAAAGGTGGAAAGAAATTTGGAAAATAAAAACCCACCAAATCCATATAAATTCGTTTTCCATAAAAACAAAGAAAATGCAGTTTAAAGTTATTGTACCTTAAAATTCGATTTTCATTTTCACGTTATAATCAAACGGTCAAAGTGGAATTCGTTTTCCACGAATGTGATATTTTCTATGAAATTCGTTACAATCAAATAGGGCATTATTGTCTTTTTACGCTCGAAGCAAGCATTTATTTGAAAATTTCTTAGGTTGATGCTAATCCAGGTAGATGATATATTCTAATTGCAGGGAGACTAAGGTAGCGATCAACGTAGAAGAAATTTTGTAGTTAGTTTGTTGAAATAGAAAAAGAAGGTCAAACATGGGCTTATACTTCAATGACCAAGTTTAAACAAATCTTTATTTTGATATATTAAGAGTGTGTTTGGTAGAGATTAAAATCGGATTAAAATTGAAAAATTAGCCGTTATTGTTGACTTTTATTAAACGAGTGAGACCCAACAGCGGCCATATTTTCAATTTTAATCTGATTAATAACCCTACCAAACGGGCTCTAAAATTTAACGACCAAATTCAAACCTGCATATACATATGCACTCATCGGACATTAATTTTACCTGCAAAAATGTAGGGTCTCAAAGAAATGTAAATATATACATAAAATAATTTTTTTGGAAAAAATAAAAATTAGAGACGGGCTACCAAAAGCCGGATCACACTTTCTTGTACAACTCCTTCTACCCCCCTGGGTTAATGTCCATATCAGTATATCACACCCATTTTTTGTGCTATCTTATGCTTTATTATCTTTGCACGACTTTCCAAACCTTTTGTCAATAAAAAACACATTAACTTGGCTGTTTGAGTCTTGGAGACTTGTCACCAATCTTCATTGAAAATTATTACACAATAAGAATAAAAATCAAAGTCAAAAATTAGAAAATTCCCACTTTAATTTTAGTGGCAACAAGAACTGGTACCTACACGTTAAGCCATTAAATGTTGCACCTAACGTCTAACGACAATTAATTTTTCATTACTCTTCTTAGCTCTCTGTTCATCAAGTTCTTCTATAGACTTCCATGTCTTTTTCCCTCTGGGCAATTAAAGTTTCGTGGGCAAATAATTGAGGAAAAAGGGCTGCCATTTCATCAAGATTTGCTTCAAGAAAACAATGGAAGGAGAAGGAATTTTGATGGGAAAAAAACAGTTTCAAGGCTCTGAAGAAACAGTACAAGAAGAAGGTATTATGAGAGCTACAGTTGAAAAGCAGGATCTGATTTGCCAGGTTCTAATCACTTTCTTATTTTTTTTTTTCACTTTTTTGCTGATCTATATGGATCAAAGTGCATGTTTTGCTAAGTTAAAAAAAAGTTAGATACCTCATTATCTTGGCATCGAGCTATTTTTCCGTAGGGAGTTGGATTCACAGTCCATGTTCTCAGTCTCAGAAAACATAATAGCTATGGCCAATGACACGGATTTATTGTCAGAATAAGTAACTTTGTTATGAATAAAAAAAGTAACCTTTTCAAATATTTTTGGAACAAAAATTTGCTTAAAAGTAAAAAAGCTGTTATTGCTTCAAGATTTGCTTGAAGAAAATAATGGAAGGGGAAGGAATTTTGATGGCAAAAACATTTTCAGGTATCTCAAGAAACAGGACACGAAGAAGGAATTACAGATGGTGGAATGAAATGTGTTGATGAAAGCACTGCAGAGGAGAAGAAGAAACTGGTACTTATGATGAGAGCTACAGTCGAAATGCAAGATCTGACTTCGAAGGTTCCATCACTCACTAATCTTTACTGTAATTTTCACATTTTTGTTGATGTACATAGATGTGCATGTTTAGCTAAGTTTTAAAAAATCTCTTATAAGTACTTATAAGTAAATAAGTAGCTTTTGTAAGAAATAACATATTTTGTCGGTCAAAGAAGTTGCTCATTTGGAAATAACCTCTAATTATCCTCTTGAGGTTCAACTATTTTTCCCAGTATGTTTGGAACAAAAAATAACTTAAAGCTTTCAAGCTTAGCCAAACATGGTTAATTTCACCATGATTTAGAGAAAGAAACATATGAAATATCGTTAATTCCTCGTCATACATATTTTGTGAGCATGTTTGGCAAAAAAAAAAAAGTTTATATCTTATAAGTTAAGATCTCACATATTGTGTAGACAAAAATTCATAACTCAACTACATGAATTGGGAATTAGTCGTCTTAGAACTTCATTCGTGCTTTCATGAACTGTAAGGCCCGGTTTGATAGGGTGATAATTTCATGAAAAATGAAATTTGTAATGGAATTTGTTTTCCATTTTCTCACATTTTGATTGTTTGATTGGATTTTTTCTTGACAATTGGAATTCCCACTTCCTCCATACGGTCACAAATTCTCGGTTTTCCTTGAATTCATTTTCCCACCATGGTTTTCCAGGATTTTTTTTTTTTTTTTTGCAATGGAAACAAATTTTAAGTGGAATTGTAATTATATCCCTTTAATGTGCAATTTCCCTGAAAAACAAAGGTAAACGAACACCAAAAGATCCAAAATTAAAATATTTTTCATGTGAAAAATTATATCAATAAAACACAATTAATTGACAATTCCCAAAAAAATAATTATAGGTAATTAATTTCCTAAAATTCATTTTCTTTTTACTCAAAGTTCACTTTTACAATCAAACGGACTTTAATTGATTTATTATTTTATTTTATTTTTTAATTCTCAATACTGTTATGAAAAACACTGTTATATCCATTAAAGACTCCCTGAAAATATAAATATAGCTTGAATGACTAGCTGTGCAAGAAATCTCTTATTATTAATATAATTACGTCCTTTTCTGCATAATAAAGAACTTTACTAATTCTTCACAAGTAAAGTTGGCAATAGTGGTTCACCAATTGTAGGGTTAGATACATTAATGATCACCCAACTTTATATCTAGCGTCACTATGATCATTAAATTTGATCTTGTTTCATCATAATTATCAAGCTTTATACTTAATATCATCATGGTCATTTAATTTGAATTTATTTCATCATGACCACCAAATTTCATATAATGTTTCACAATTGTAATCCAACTTCTCTTTACCATTTTCACTAATTTTAAGAGGAATAAAACGATAACTTTGCTTTATATACATAAAATGTTTTTTTAAATAAAAATAAAAACTTATTTTAAAAAAATAAAATAATATAAAAACTTATTTAAAAAAATATTTTTAAAATAAAATACAAACTTATTTAAAAAAACGTTACTTAGAAAAATAAAATAAAAAAATGTTATTTTAACAAAAAACGTTCCTTCAAAAAATAAAATAAAATAAAATAAAAATTTATTTTTTAAAAAAAATCGTTTTTAAAACAAAATAAAAACTTATTTTAAAAAAATGCTTAGAAAAATAAAATAAACTTTCATTTTTAGAATTTATTTTATATATATAATGCAATTTACTATTTTACCCATTTTAAAATTAGAGAAAAATGTTAAAAGTTGTGTGGCCATGGTGAAATATTATATGAAATTGGGTGACCATAATGAAATAAAATCAAATTTGTTGGTCATGGTGAAACAAAATCAAATTAGGTGATCAAGATTACACTAAATATAAAGTTGGGCGACCATTGCTTTTTCTTTCAAGAAAATCGCAGATTAAAATTAAAGTCCAGTAATTAGTTTGACTGGTTAACTGTCTCGTCCCTAAGTCAAATAATTGCCTGATTAAGAGGAACATCTAACATCTAGTATTACTATAAAAAAAACTCCATTGAATTAATGCATATAGGTACCTTAATCATATAACTATTTGCAGAGCTTTTGTTCAATTGATTTAACAATTTACAGGATATTGATGATTTAACAATGAGAAGATTTCTTCGTGCGCGCGATCAAAATGTAGAGAAAGCATCGGCAATGTTGTTGAAATACCTCGAATGGAGACGGACATTTGTACCTAAAGGCTTCATTGCAGCTTCTGAGGTTCCAAATGAAATAGCACAAAACAAGATGTTTATGCAAGGGACAGATAAAAAGGGACGTCCCATAGCCGTCGTGTTTGGTGCTAAGCATTTTGCAAACAAAGGAGACGAATTCAAGCGTGAGTTCTCGTGTTAGAAAAGCCTCTCTGTGAATTTTAATGACTTGTCTATCTGTCATTTCTTACGCTTTCCGTTTAAGTTTCCAGGTTTTCTTGTCTTTGGTCTGGACAAACTATGTGCAAGGTACCATTTTCTCAGTTATAACTGTTCGGTCTAGTACTAGATTCAATAGATACCTTAGGTGTTTGTCTGTCGTGTCAAGTCCCGTTTAATCGGGCAAGTTTGAAAACCAAGTCTCAAAGCTTCATTTTGCTCCAAATTAATACTTAAAAAAAGGTTTGCACTCATCAACTGTGAATGTCATGTTGATTAGTATTTCTTGATGCATACCAGGATGCCTGCTGGAGAAGAAAAATTCACAATTATTGGAGATCTCAAAGGCTACGGATATGCAAATAGCGACGTTCGTGCATACCTAGCAGCCCTTTCCATCTTACAGGTTTGTTCCGTCACACACAACAAGTACTGGACAACATTGTATAGTTGACGTGACAAAACAAGCCGAGAAAAATAAAAAATTCTCTCGATGGTCGAATGCCATTTGAAAGATTGTTGCAGACTACTTTGTTTTTTATTGCAGGATTACTACCCTGAAAGACTTGGAAAAGTGTTCGTTATTCATGCACCTTACATCTTTATGACACTCTGGAAGATTCTTTCCCCATTTATTGACCAAAATACCAAGAAGAAGGTGAGTTTCTTAATTTCTCAAGCAGCAATTTCTCATTTTTTCATAAAAAAATAAAAATAAGAATAGTTAAAATTAACTAAGTTTTAAGTATAACGCAGTAAATCAAACTAAATTAACCTATGCATGTATTGTCTATTCCCTACAGATAGTTTTCGTGGGAAATAAACAGCTGCAGTCTACTCTACTTGAAGACATTGATGAAAGCCAGCTTCCAGAGATATATGGAGGAAAATTGAAATTAATTCCCATCCAAGATGCTGCCTAGCTAATTCGAATTAAGTGTACGATTTTCAAGATTTCATAAATTTGTGATCCGTATTACCCGAACTCAAATTTTTTATCAAAAAGTCTGCAGGTACAGGAAAAATCAACAGGAAAATGTACAGAAAGACATACAGCTGTCTTCATGTGAATTTTCCTGTACTCATAGGCATATCTTATTTTTTATCTGCCTGTATGGGATATAACACTTAAAACTAACAAAATTCGTTGCAATCGTTCAATAGATCAATAATAAATCAAACATATTGACAAAAATAAACATTATGTAGTCGATTCAAAAACTATCGAGAGGTTACCATAACTATCTTTTACAAGCATTTGGACATAAGTAATTGAGTACATACATGTTCCACGTGGAAGTCAAAATGATAAAAGAAGATTGATTTTGTAAACTGGCAGTTTTTACGATGTACTGAGTGATCCTATGGATGCACTATGCATGCAGCAAAGGGACAGAGCAGAAAAAGGCCAAACAAATTAAAAATAAAGAAATAGAGCAGTGTTCCGTACACTGCATCGATCATGACGTGTCGTCAGATTATTGGGTCACTTCACTACAGCCTTAGTTGACCAAAGTTTATCACAGTAAGGACAATTGTGAGATTAAAATATTTCTCCTCTCCGGGGTTCTGATTCCCACATTGGGTAATATGCCTGTTCTTTAAAAAAAGAAAAAAAAAATTGAATAATCAAATTTGTCCTAACCTGATGATTTAAAAGTTTTTATGTGTCGCAAATTGTTTCTAAACTCACCGTCTCATCAAAACATTTTGGTGTGTCAAGGAGAAAACGCAACAGGATGAAATCACTTAACGTATTCATAATCGAAACAAGATTAAAGAAGGGAAATATGAGGCGGTGAAGAATCCAAAACACGATAATTGGATAAATGGCAGCCTTGTAAAGCATTATGGGTTGGCAGTGGTATCAGTTGTGTGTAGAGAAATCATAGCAAGCAAGTACGAAACTGAGATATGCTTATGCTTATGCTGCTGCTGCCACATGCATAGTGTATTGCATGAACCAAAAAAATCTTAAGTGAAAAAAGAGAGTACGAAAAGAAGAGCCTTACTTCAGATTTCAGAAAGAATAGGCTACTGAGACCTCTTTGTACTTTGCCTGCATTTCACATTGCCAAGTAATAGTATGTCTTAAATGTCTGTCCATTTATTTCCTCTCTTTTCTCTTGCAAACTTGATCGTTTAGAATCACATCTAGTCAGTCACTTCCCAACTACTTGCATACTACACGTATGTATAAGTAGTAATGTACAGATATTTTAAAAGCTTATTTACTTGAAAAAAAAATAAAGGGATTAATCTATGTACACATAGAAGTTCACATAATGTGTGTGTGGTGGGATGGGGTAGGATGGGGTTCACGATACTGTAGCATGGACATCACCCTACTTACATTATGTCAACCCCTTATGTGTACATCTATATGTAGATATAGCATGACTCAAAATAAAGAGTCATGGGTCGAGATCTGGATAGACCTTGCAATACTGCCCAATTCCTAGTTTTCTTAGTCGTAGGAAATGCCATGCTCCGTTTTGTTTTTAATCGATTTTTCAATTCTCATATTTTCAATGTAATTAGCCCAATTCTCGACCCCATTCATAGTTTTCTTAGTCGAACTCGTTAGTTGTTCTAGTTTTTACCATGTGGATATATACTCCACATATACCATCATTATAGAAAACTTGCCTATAGTGACAAATCATAAAGTTAATACGTATTTTTCAGAATAAAAAAAGAGGACTTTCAACAAAGCAAGTTTGAACTTTAAACCTCTGACATTCTACTCAAACGTCACAAAATCATGTTACAATAATTAATATTAGCAGGTTGGATTGGAACTTGAGCAAGTACAATCTAGTTAAATTCTAACTATTCACTCACAGCATGCAACGAATCCAGATAGCAATACAACAGTGAATCGTACGTACATTATCAGTATCCAAAAGCAAAAGCACATTGCTATTCAGTTATAAGAAGCAGCAGCTGCCCACTATTTACAACAGAAATTTCCATACGCAAAGTTCATTAGCCAATGGATCCTGATGCATTTTCAGCAAGCTTGTTTAAATGGGACCCTAGAGCCGCCGTGCCACCCCTTAATCGCATGTTTGAAGCAGTGGCGCCACCTCCTCCTCCGCCGCAGCCTGTGCAGACATTTTCAATGAGAGCAAGGGAGTTGGGAGGTTTAGAGGACTTGCTTCAACCTTATGGAATAAGATATTTTACTGCTACTAAAATAGCTGAGCTTGGATTCACAGTTAACACACTATTGGACATGAAGGATGAGGAACTTGATGAAATGATGAACAGTTTATCACATATTTTCCGGTGGGATCTTCTTGTTGGGGAGAGGTACGGAATCAAGGCTGCTGTAAGGGCCGAAAGGCGGCGCCACCAGCTCCTCCTCCCCCGGGACACTACCAATGCCCTTGATGCACTCTCTCAAGAAGGTATTTTTTACAATTTTTATTTATTTATTTATTTGCATTATAAATTTCTTTTAAACATTGTAGCATAAAATGTTACATAACTCATAATTAGGAAGTTAACATGTTTCCATTTCCATGAATTAAGTACGTATTAACTGCATGCATGATGAAAGGCAAATTGCAATAAAATGTTTCGTATTCAGCAAGAAATATCATAGGCAATATTACTCAAACATGCATATGTAACATTTTTCTTTCAATTTTTTAAAAATTTCCCCTGTAAAAATTGATCAAACTAGGCTTATCAGTGGAGCCCGTGCAACAAGAAAAGGAAGCCGGTGGCAGCGGCGGAGGAGGGACGTGGGAGATGACGGGAGGAGAGAAGCAGCGACGAAGGAAAAAGGGGCGGTCGAGAATAGTTTCATTGGAAGAGGAGGACGACGAAACTGAGGGAGCAGAGGAGAACGAGAGTGGCGGTGGTGGTGGAGGTGAAAGGCAGCGAGAACATCCCTTCATCGTGACGGTGCCTGGGGAAGTGGCTCGTGGCAAGAAGAATGGCCTTGATTACCTCTTCCATCTCTATGAACAATGCCATGATTTCTTGATTCAAGTTCAGAATATTGCCAAAGAAAGAGGTGAAAAATGTCCCACCAAGGTTAGTTAACAATGAAGTTTGATCGTTCATTCCAGTTCAAATGGTTACCTTTTCATTGACTTGATTTCATATCCTTCTTAGAAAGGCTTGTTCTCGAGTATTTTCCTAGTAAAAATAATAATTATTTGTTCGGTCAAATCTATTTCAATAATGTATATTTTCAATCCAATCACCCTTAACCCTCAATTCCATAAGATATCACTAATACAAAACCACTCTAATAATTAAGAGACAATTAATATTCAATAAAATAATTTTATTTTATTTTTTTATAGATTTTTGTGTCTTTTTGGACTTCATCGTGAATTCCGTACCGTTAATCCTGAATATGGTCAGTTTTGAAATTAGTAGTCTCATGGAGATATTGACAACTTATAAATGTACGGACTTCTGGGCCTGTTTTTAAAGAGACCTAAGTATCATTAATCCCATGCCACGCATGCCCGTCCATCTCGCTGTGAAATGACACCTTATCTATCATTCTGCGTTGGGACTCAAAACCTTGGTGCAAAAAGCTTTTGTCACCATGTTGCTTTAATGCTTGTGTTTGTGTAAAAGTGAGTCGGGTCGTCTTAGACCAACAAAATGGTTATTCGTTTTCTTTATGAATAAATAATTATTTCTTATGTGTAAATACAGGTGACTAATCAAGTTTTTAGGTACGCAAAAAAGTCGGGAGCAAGCTACATTAACAAGCCAAAAATGCGACATTATGTACACTGCTATGCACTGCATTGCCTCGATGAGGAGGCGTCCAATGCATTGCGAAGAAGTTTCAAGGAGCGAGGTGAAAACGTTGGTGCTTGGAGGCAGGCTTGTTACAAGCCTCTTGTGATTATTGCTGCACGACAAGGGTGGGACATCGATGCTATATTTAACGTGAATCCTCGACTTTCTATTTGGTACGTTCCGACTAAGCTACGTCAGCTTTGCCATGCCGAACGCAGCAATGCCACCACATCCAGCTCCGTAACTGGTGGAGCTACTGATCACTTGCTATTCTAGAGTTTGTACCCAAGGATTTGATGAATTATGGTACTTTCGGCTTATAATGAAATTAAGGTGAATTTGACTAATATCTTTAGTCTTCATTGTGCTCGATGTAATAGTAACTTTGACTTGAACTTTTTTTTTTTTCCCTTTGGATTTTAAGTGAGTCAATGAACTTTATTGTTTATTACAAATGTGATCGTCTATCGATGCATACTGTTGAATATTGATGCCATTGTTTTTCATTTATATTTAACTTTGGGGCAATGATGAAAATGGGCTTGGCCCAAGATGATGGAAAGTGTTTTTACTTAAAAATCATTGCCCAATAACTCAAATGGAT
>CAIGRQ010200929.1:0-14095 GCA_903798375.1 Fraxinus sp. D2006-0159 | reverse complement strand
CCAAAGAATATGATTTGCAAATTAAAAAAAAAAAAAATTCATTTATGATCTCAGGCAAGCTTTCCATCAATGTATTACAAATTTCATCAAGTCATTATCTCATATGGTTTTGAGGTAAATTCAATTGATGAGTGTATATACTATAAGTTTACTAGGAGTAACTTTATCATCCTAGTGTTATATGTCGATGACATACTACTTAATAGCAGCAATATAAGCTTATTTCATGATACTAAGCGATTTTTGACCAAAGTTTTTGAGATGAAAGATCTTGGGGATGTTTATTATGTATTAGGAATGCAAATGCATCAAGATCGTTCTCGAAACATCATTAGGTTATCAAAGAAGAGTTATTTCGAAAAAGTTCTCACTAGATTCGATATGAAGGATTGTCGACCACGAGATACCCCCATTTCTAAGGAAGACAAATTTAGACTCTCCGTGCTTCAAGAATGAGATTGAAAAGAAAGAAATGCAAAAGATTTCTTATGTGTTGGCTGTTGATCGTGTAGAGTATGAGATTGTTGATAAGTAATAAATGTGATGATAATAGTTATCGTCCTACATGGAGTCAATCTTAATTCAAGTGTACTAGTATTACATTGACTTCAAAATATGTAACACAAAAGAGTTTTAGTTTGTAATTATTCTAAATTAATCTAAGAAATATGTAAAACGTGTTTGTTTGTATCAAATTATGGATGATTGTAGTGAAATTCGAATTTGCCTATTGTTATCTACTCCAATGCTTGATTATGCAATCTAATCTTATTCACGCATTCTTGAAAATCAATAAAGCTATGATAAATAATTTCCTTTTTCAAGATAAATTAAATCTATTATAATCACGACCCGACCTTATTCCTTATTCGAATTTGAATGATTATAACACGTTAAATTACAAAATTATCTGGATGACTGCACACGAGATATTGTCATTCCTAACATGCATAGCATGTGTGTTAATCTTGACACGCTCTAAACTTATTGTGAGCTTTCCAACATTTCAACAAGTAACTAATTATCTAATTGTTAGATACACAATTAAATAATACAATGAGAATGCTAGATTAATCAAGAAATGCAAGGATCAACTAAATTGCTAGTCTTGAATTAAAATAAATAAATAAATAAGATTCATCTCATCCAACACAAAAATGGATCTAGCCTTGCATGAGTTTATATAAATTATAAAAATAATAATGAGAAATCATCATCCGAATCATGAAAGAATGTAAAGATATTGATCTTTAATTCCAATGTTGAAATCCTCAATTTCTTGATGTAATTGGCATTCAATTCTTGCTAGGTTTTGATCTTTTCTCCCAAAATAAGTAAATTAGCCTCTTGTTCTTGATGAATTTTATGATATGAATGTGTGTTGAGAGGTTAGAGAGAGATACCCAATGTGTTGCCCACGTTTTGTACTTATAGTTGCTAACAATTATGTCAAGATCACGTCCAAATTGGCACTCGGGTTCCAAAAAATGGTAACCCTACGCTTCGATAGAAGTTTTCTGGACCAAGAATTTGTCAATATTTTTTTGTTATATCTTTCTCGTCCGATATTAAATTGAGGCAATTCGAAATATATTGGAAAGTTAACTCAAATGGCTACAATTCTTCTTGAAATATCATATTTCCAATTCTAACATTTACTATGGAAAAATAGGGTCAAAATACTAGGTTGAAAATCTGAAGCATAACTTGTGTGGTTGGAAATTTATTTGTGAAAATATATTTCATTCCTTTGACTCCTATAATTCTCAAATATCATTTTGTGGTCTGAATCAACTATTAAATATTTGCACTTTGGTCTCTGAAAACTAGATTTAGTCCATTTTCGCCTTTTTCACTCATTTTCTCTAATTCCTTCATTTTTCATCAAATTGTACCTAAAAATGAAATATATATCTAATTAAGTCATAAAGCGTTAAAATTAATAAAATTAGACTCATAAACGACCCATATAAGTGTACGAAACACACTTATCAAATATCCCCAAACTTGAATAATTGTTTGTCCTCAAACAAAATAGAGCATCACAAATGGTTAGAAAACCTACATTTGGTCTCAGGTTTGGAATTTCTGAGTTAAAAATAGGAACTATTTCAAAATCATATTGTTAAAACTAATTTCTATTTATACACTGCAAAATCGACGTGTGTGTGAAGATTCATGTCAAGCATCATAAATATATAAAGTGATTCAAATCTCAACTCTCGATGGTCAAACTTATATTTTCTTCTCTCGTGAGATGCGCACTCCAAACTAGTTTTTTTTAACTATTTTTCAAAGGTGTGATTTAAGGTTGAATTCATACACTAATAATCACCCTCACTAATTTGGTTGGATTTCACTAATTATAAGTCAACACGTCAACGAATGAGAATTCTCCTTATTTTTTATTGCTTTAACCTCCAAGAATCAACTAACCTAATAATCCCATGTCAAATGTCTAATTATCTCAAATAAGTATTTGGGGCTTAATTAAGGCATATAATGCATCTTCTGTTTCATGTACCCTTTTTTTTTTCAGATTTGCTATGCATATTGTGTTTCATGCACTAGTTTGANAGTCAACACGTCAACGAATGAGAATTCTCCTTATTTTTTATTGCTTTAACCTCCAAGAATCAACTAACCTAATAATCCCATGTCAAATGTCTAATTATCTCAAATAAGTATTTGGGGCTTAATTAAGGCATATAATGCATCTTCTGTTTCATGTACCCTTTTTTTTTTCAGATTTGCTATGCATATTGTGTTTCATGCACTAGTTTGATTACTTTTTAAGGAATTTTTATTTTTTTTTTGGCAAAAGCGTTTATTTCATTGGGATCTATTATAAGGTAGCTTCACAACAAGGAATTTTTTTCATTTTTTTGCAATAATTAGTACAATGTCCCTTATTAAACACTCATTTAAAAAAAAAAAAAAGTCTCTAACTTAAGATTTCCACCTAATTTTCATGTTATTGGCATTAGATAATACACACAAAATTTAGTACATGCGGAATCCACATTTGTCCCCATACAACAACTCAATCACTCTCTAACTTTCCTGAAATTGGTTTTAAGGACGTATAATTTAGTATTTGTTTGAGTTTTGCATCTAAACTCCGTTATGTTTTAAAAATATTCCAAATTTGAATCAAGCGGAATTTGAATCAAACTAGTCTTTTATGATGTAAAATATAAATTTTGTGCTCAAAAATATCAAGTTTCACATGAAAAATCATAAATCAAACTAACATGTAACTTTTTCACAATTTATAATCTAACACAGTTTCAAATATAGACATCATAGTATGCAAGTTTATGTAACCCACACAAACACACAAAACCAAAAACAATATTGAAAATAACCAATTTGTATGTGCGAACAAGCACACAAAATAGTAAACATAGACAACATACTCGATATTTCTCACTCCCAAACTTATAACAAGCAATATATTAAAAAAATTAAAGGCAAAGAAGGAATTAAGTATTCCCCTGGAATAAATATGAAGGTGGTGGATGAACTGACATGAAAATACTAGATCACTTGCTATGTCTTTTCCCTTGTTTTGTGTGTTCAGCTGTCATGTTCCTTCAAAATAAATCAAATTGAATCATAATGTGAAACACTTTATAATGAACTCAAACAAAACATATAGAGAATTATTGGGATGAAGATACTCTAAACTACTAAAAACAATGAAATTTACTAATCTATTTTCTAAGAAAAAAAATAGAAGGGAAAAAAATTGGGCTGTCTCCCAATAAGCACTTTTTTATAGTCATTGGATTTACTTTGATTTTTTGGCTATTCATGGTGGCTTGAAAAGAGAGTTCTTAGCCTTTCATTGGCTGTACTGACAGATGTTCTTTAATTCATCTTTGGCCCTCCAAATTATAGGGCTTCCATTATTGTCCCTCATTGTTACAACGAATCCACCAACTACTTTTTGGTATCTATGACTTCGCCAATCCTCATTTTCTTTATGGTCAATTCTTTTTTCATTTCTAGAGGTAAGGTGGTTGCCTGAGTGGAGTATACATGGTGAAACTTTTTTGTTTTTCTTTCACCCTCAAGATTATCTCATCATTTTCAAAATCCATTAACGCATATCTAGTTGTTAAGAATAGTCATCCCAAAATTAATGACGTGTTGATCTTCTATATCCAGAATGATGAAATCAACTAGAAAAACAAGATCTCCAACTTTGATGAGCATATCTTCAACCACTCCATAATGATGCTTGAGTAATTTATAAGCCGTTGTAGAATTATTGAAGTTGCTTTGGGATCTTCCAATCCTAATTTCTAGTGGGCAGTGGCATCATATTAATACTTGCTTTAGAATCAATTGAGATATTAATATTTTGTGAATTTCCTATAGAACAAAGTAAAGTGATACTTCTTGAATTTTTTAATTTAGGAGGGAGCTTGTGATGTATGATAGCGTTTTATTCTTTTGTCAATGCTACTTTTTCATTTTTTGGCAGCTTTCTCTTCAATACATCTTTCAACAACTTTTGTAAAATTATTGAAGTTGCTTTTGGATCTCCCAATCCCAATTTCTAGTAGATAATGGCATCATATTAATACTTGTTCTAGAATCAATTAAGACATTTTTATTATATGAATTTCCTATAGAGTAAAGCAAAATGAAACTTCTTGTATCTTTTAATTTAGGAGGGAGCTTGTGCTGTATGACAGCGCTTCGTTCTTTTATCAATGCTACTGTTTCATCTTTTGGCAACTTTCACTTCAATATCTCTTTCAACAACTTTGAATAGTTTGGAATCCGTAGAATGACATCAATGAAGGAAATGTTGATGTGAAGTTGCATAAGGGCATCCAAGAACTTTTTGAATTATTTTTCCAATATATTATTCTGCAACCTTTGAGAGAATGAGACTGGAGGTGTGTGTTTATTGACAAAAATGACTGCCTAAACCTGTGGACTGTCTAACAATTCTTCTTGATTAGCCTTTGATAATTCTTCAGACTGAACTACTTGTTCCTCGCCTATAGTAAGTACCTGATTATCCTCGATTGTTTCTTCTTTACACTGATTTCTGACGGATGAGCTCTACTTATTATGATGGCCTTGTTCATCTTTAGGCTACCTTCGAAGCCTTTAATAGAATGAAATAGGCAGTACATAAGCTCGAACATGGGTACCGGTCTTGATTGATGATATCTTAACAACTTTATATTCTACAACTTCTATTGCTAATACCCATTCCCATGTGTTCTTTTTCGTGTCAGTGGTAAGGTAGCTTGTATTCTCTTAGACAATATAGCTACTATTTGTCCCATCTAAGTTTCCAAATTTTTTTAGCCGGTTGGTTCTAAAATTAGTCTCACTCTTGGCAATGTACAAAGCCACCAATTCTCTCAACGATAGTTTTTTCTCTTGTTGTTGCTGAAATCTTGGTAAGATATCCTGAATTTGATATTTTCTGACCCTTATTATTAACCCATGAAAAGTTTGGAGGCTTGCTTCAATCTAGGTTATATGTGTTTCCTCTATAAATTTTATACATATTGTATGATCTACCTCAAAGTCCTACAGACTGATGCTGGCTAGTATACCATGCTCACATTTTGAGTTAGGTTATCCAATTTCTTAGTTATTACTTCCATCCAGGCTACCGATGCTATAACTGCGTCAATGTTGTAAATACCCACTATTATCTAAGGATATATCCATTATTGGTCTTTCAACTGAAGCATCAACTATGTTATGGTATTTAGGTCATAAGCCTGAATAGAATATATAGATCTTCGCATTTTTAGGTATGTCAAGATTGGGAAACTTTCTGAATGATCTTTCAAACTTTCCCATGCTTCGGGATAGCCCTCGATGTCCTTTTTCTTGAAAATATAGAATTCATTTTTGATTTGTTGAATTCGAGAAGGTGGAAAGAATTTTAAAGGGAATTTTTGTACTTTGTCCTTTAATTAAATGATGCTCCGAGAAAGTAGTGAGCGTAGCCATTCTTGTGAACTTTCTTTTAAAATATGAAGGAATGTGCACATTCGAAAGGCTTTTGCTGACATACCTTCATGACTGATTATTTTGTAAAGCATTAAAAAGGCTTGTATGTGTTTATGAAGATTTTAAGTTGATTTTCTAGAGTTCTGATCTGCTGATAATTTTGAAACAAGTTGATTACATCTAGTCGAGTGTAGAAGTTAGCCTGCTGAAATGGTAGATAAATAATAGCTAGTTGCATAGAAGCTGGAGCAGAAATCCCATAATCACGTACCAATACTTCACCATCATTGGCAACTACTAGTGGCAAAACTAGCTGTTCTGTTGGATATGGTGGTGATTGAATTTGATTTTGATATTGATTTTCTGTCATTTCTCTTGATTCTCTATACTCTCTTCTTCATTGTCTGAAGTTTTTTCGATCTTGGGATATAGTGGTAAGAGCACGATTTCTTCAGAATCTTGCATAAACTGTTAAAAAATGAGAGATTAAGTGTATAATTAATAACCTAAAACTAAATAAAAGAAAAGTCTATTCCTATATAAACTAATAAACTCGAACTAAATACTTTATTCCGGACAATGTCGCCAAAAACTTAATCGTGTAAAACTCGCAAGCGTACGAGATCGTTGATAATTAATGAATGTGATGAGAAGAATTATCGTCGCACAGAGAATAAATCTCAATTCAAGTGTACTAGTCTTAAATTGGATTTGAAATATATAACACAAAAGTTTTTTTTTTTTGTAATTATTCTAAATTAATCTAAGAAATCTGTAGAAGGTCTTTGTTTATATCAAATCATGAATGATTGTTTTAGAATTTGAATTCACCTATTGTTATCTACTTCAATTGTTGATTATGCAGTCTAAACTTATTCATTCATTCTTGACAATCAATAAAACTATGATAAATAAAAGATAAATTAATTTATTCTAATCATGACTCGATCATATTTCTAATCCGAATTCGAATTATTATAATGCATTAAATTACTGGATTATCTAGATGATTGCACATGCGATATTGTTATTCTTAACATCTATTGCTCGTATGTTAATCTTACCGCATTCTAAACTTATTATGAAATTTTCATTACTACAACAAGCAACTAATTATCTAATTATTAACTATGCAATAAAATAATGCAATGGGAATGAAAATTAATCAAGAAAGAATTAACTAAACTACTATTCTTAAATTAAATAAAATGAGCAACATTATCTGATCCAATACAAAAAGAGATCTAGCCTAGCATGATTCTATATAAATGACCAGAAGAATAATGAAAAATCATCACTTGGATCATGAAAGAATGCAAAAAATATTGATCTTCAATTCAAAGGTTGAAGATTTTTCAATTTTTTGATGTAATTGGTCTTTAATTCTTGCGAAGTTCTGATCTTCTCTCCCAAAATATGTAAATTGGCCTCTTGTTCTTAATGAATTTTATGATATGGATATGTATTGAAAGCTACAAAGAGATCTCCAATGTGTAGCCCTCATTTTGGATCTAAAGTTGATGAAAATTAGGTCAACATCACATCCAGATTGGGTTACAAATAGAGTTTGAATAAAAAAGGAAAATAGGTCAGTCTAAAGATATTTACTCATTGCATGCGCGCATAGCCTATCTTGTACGTGCTTCGTTGATGAATTCTACTATCATGATTCGTAAACCGACTGAAGTTTTCAGAACTAAGCATTCGTCAGTATTTTATCATATCTTTCTCTTTCGATATTCGATTGAGTTGATTCAGAGTGTGTTAAAGATTTAACTCAAAGGGATACTATTCTTTTAGAAATATCATTTTTCCAATTCGAACTTTTTTTATGCAAAAAACAGGTCTCAATCTGGAGCTAAAAATTCGGAGCATAATTTATGTGGTTGAAAATTGATTTGTAAAAATAGTTTGACTATATTTCACTCCTTTGACTTCTAATTGCACCAAATTGACTCCTAAAATTCTCAAACGCCATTTTGTGGTCCGAATCAATTATTGGATATTTGTACTTTTGTTTCCAAACTTCGGATTTTCTCCATTTTTGCCCATTTTCGTTCATTTTCTGTAATTTCTTATTTTTCGTCAAATTGTACCTAACCAACAAAATACATACCTAATTAAGTCACAAGTAATCAAAATCAATGACATTAATCTTGTTAATGACCTACATAAGTGTTCAAAAATGCTTATCAGCTATAGGAAGTCTCATGTATGCACAAGTATGTATGCATCCAAATTTAGCGTTCATAGTTGGGATATTGGGTAGTTATTTATGTAACCTTGAGATGGATTTTTGGAAAGTAGCCAAACGGGTTATGCGGTATTTAAAGAGAAGAAAAGATTACATGCTCACTTATTTGAAATCAGACAAGTTAGAGATCTTTGTGGTATTCTGATTCTAATTTTGCTGGATGTCAAGATAGCAACATATCCATATCAGGCTATATTTATTTACTAGCTGGAGGTGGTATTTCATGGAATAGTGTTAAGCAACCACTCATAGTTCTTTCTAAAATGGAATCTGAGTTCATAGCTTGTTATAAGGTATCCAGTCATGGGATGTGGCTGCAAAACTTATCACTGGGCTATGTGCTATGGAAGGTGTTGAAAGATTGTTAAAGATATATTGTGACAATAAATCACATTTACTATATTCCAACAACAACAAAAGCTCTTCGAAGTTGAAAGAAATATACATTAAGTTTCTTGTTGTTAAAGAAAGAGTTTAGAGTCGTCAAGTGTCTATAGAACATATATCAACAAACTCTATGGTTGTGGATCCACTCACCAAGGGTTTAGCACCCAATGTGTTTAATGAGTACACTACTCATATAGGTGTTGTGTCATTTGATGATGTACTGGTTTAGTGGAAGTTTATGTTTTAGATGTTCATTTTTTTGCTTAGACACATGCTTATGTTTTTTTCTTCTGCTGAATAATGAAGATAGTTTATTTTCAACTTTGAATGTCTTCTTTCTATTTTGATCTTGAGATTAAGAATAGAAAGACTAAAGTTGATCTCATTGAAGAATAAGATATTTTCAACTTTGAATGTCTTCTTCCTGAAATTGTTTATCATGTCGATGTGAATCTACCGTGACCTTATACTTTGCATTAGTCTTCTACAACTTTTATTTTACTTCATCACAGACTATTAGCACTTCTTTTGCTAGATATTCAGCGGCAACACTCTTACTATTGCCCTTGGGCAACTTCACCAAATCCACCACATGATGAAAAACCTCTATATACACAATAGCAAATGGGACATCCCTATAAAAGTATGAATTGTGATGTTGTATGCAAACTCCACTTAAGGTAGTGCAAGATCCCATTGTTCGGGCTTATCTCCATAAACGCTTCGAATCATATTTGCAAGGGTATGGTTAGTAATGTAGATCTATCCATCAGTCTGGGGATGGAAAATAGTGCTTCGATTCAAATTTGTCCCAAACAACTTCCACAAGGTAATCTAAAAGTGTCCTAAAAACTTTGTATCCCATTCTAATATGATAGACTTGGAAATTCCATGTAATCTAACAACCTCTCTGAAAATCAATTTGGCAATATTGGATGCATGAGGTCTTTCAACAAGCTATAAAATGAGCCATCTTGGAAAGCTTGTCAACTACTACAAAAATAGAATCTATGTCTCGTTGAGTACGAGATAATCCTAGAATGAAATCTATATCAAGATCTTGCCATATGTTCTAAGGAACAGGAAGTGGCATGTACAACCCGATATTCTGCACTTGACCCTTCGATACCTAACAAGTGTAACATTTTCTAACTATAACTTCAACATTTCGCTTCAACTACTGGCTATTGTTTTGTCACCCTAAGTGTCCACTTAGGCCTTCTTCATGAAAACCCCGGATCAATTTTTCACGTAAAGATGAAACGGGAATGCAAAGTTGGTTGCCCTTGAACAAATATCCATAACTAATATAGAAATCTGCTACTACTTCACAGTTCATACACTTGCTCCAAATCTTTTTAGAGTCGGGATCATCTGTATACTGTTTTTTCAAGCACTCAAATCCAACAATTTTCCATAACAGCATGACCACCAGAGAGGCTCTTGGACTAAAGGTGTCAACAACTCTATTCGAACTCTCAGATTTATGTTTAATCACAAAAGGAAGTTTCTGGAGGAAAGTCAACAACCTAGCATGCATTCTGCTGATATGTTTCTAACTATGAATAAACTTCAGGGTTTGGTGATCAGTAAACAATAAATTCATTATGTATGAGGTAGTGTTACCATACCTTCAAAGCTCTCACAACTGCATAGAATTCTTATTAATAGATACTCCACTTCTGTCGAGCATCACCTGACTTTTCTATAAAGAAAGCCTCGAGTCTTTTCTCTTGGGATCAAAGATCTTCTCGATGCTTGGTAAAGTCAAGACTGGAGTTGTGCACAACTTTTCCTTGATAAAGGTAAAACTCGTATCTTGCTCGTCTCTCCAACTGAATCTCCCATTCTTCAAACATTCTATGAGGGGTACCACAATAGTGCTAAAATGCTTGATAAATTGCCTATAGAAAGTTGCAAAACTATGGAAACTCGTTACTTCAGAAACTGTTTTTGGTGTTGGCCAATCCCATATTGCTCTTGTCTTCTCTTCATCCACCTGTAGACCATCTTCCCCATCTACAAAGCCTAGAAACAACAACTTAGGTTTATAGAGAGTGCACTTCTTTAGGTTGATGTCTAGCTGATTTTCTTTCAGAATATTTAAGACTTGCCTCAATTGAACCAAGTGATCTTCATTTGATTTGTTGTAAATGAGTATATTATTGAAATAAACTACAACAAAAGAACCAATAAAAGGATGAAGAACCTAGTTCATCACTCTCATGAAGGTACTCAAGGCATTTGAGAGTCCGAACGGCATCAGCAGCCATTCGTAAAGTCCATCTTTTAAAGTCCATCTTTGCTCTTGACGATAGTCTTCCATTCATCCCTAGGTTTAATGTGGATCGATAGCCACCGCGAAGATCTATTTTCGAAAAGACCTTAGAACTCCCAAGCATATCTAACATCCTTCTACCGTAGAATGGAAAACATGTATTTCACTGTTATCTTGTTAATGGTAGGACTGCCAGCACACATACACTACTTTCCATCCTTCTTTGACACTAAGATGATGGTACAGGATACAGACTCGTACTCCCCCTATGAATCATTTCTTCAATAGCTCCTCAATTTGCTCTATCAGAATCTCATTCTCCTTTTGACTCATTCGGTAATGAGGCAAATTTGGAAGGCTAACCCTTAGTACTAAATCTACTAGGTGTTGAATATTTCTCATAGCAGAAACCAAATCTTCAAATTATGTCAATATTTGTTGTACCTCAGACAGAACACTTTCATACTTCTTATTTGCAGTAAAAAAGCCTTTTAACAACAACTGGATAAAAGCAATCAAGACTCTCTTATAAAATCTACAATATCTTTCTCACTATCTATAAGGGTAAGGAAACTCTTAGTTCGTTGTTAGGTAGAGTTCTCCAACCACTTGAGATGAACCATAGTGATCTTATGACTATCCCATGAAAAGAGTACTACATTATCACGTTTTTTGAGAGTTGAATCCACATCAAACTGCAATGGACAACCCAATAAGATATAGCAAGCTTCCATGTCTATGACATCACACACAATCTCATCCTTATAATGATTACCAATTGAAATAGGCAATTTTCAAGTTTCAGCAACCTAAACGAAAGAACCTCTCTTTACCTCACCAAGGGAATAAGGTTTAGGATGGTTCTTTGTTAGTAATTTCAACAAATTCACCAACCTTTTTGACATAAAATTCTCAGAGCTTCGATTGTCCACAATCACTTTACACGCCTTATTCTTGATAGAACAAAGCTACCGAAAGATGCAGTGATGCTGTCCATCCTCCTTAGGTGACAAAAAGATTCATTGTAGTACCAAAGTGAGCCTCTCCACATCTTCTTCAATAGCAAACTCAACTCATGCATACTCACCTTTCATCTCACTATCTTTTTCCTCGTCAACTTTCTTCGGCTCCACCAAATTGACATGTTGTTTTCTTTTAGGGCAGTTATTGGAACGATGCCTAGGCTTATGGCATCTATAAAAAAAATTATCTCTAGTGGGCCTAGCATACGGATTTGCATTCTAAGTTATGCTTCGTGTTTGACCTCTATTTACAAACCGACCCCTATTGTCAACATTACTCTTGTTGGAGTTGGTTAGGGTTTATAATAGGTCCTTCCCTTTGTCTAAAAGAGCGGACGATGATGGTTCAATAGGTGGCAGAACTCTCCTATAACGGGTTGCCCTCTTATCAAATTCCATCATCTCAGCCTTCGTTACCAAGTTAATGGCTTTCTACAATGTTCGAATATTCTACAACCTAATTCTATCTTTAATGCCACCTTCAAACCACCAGTATACCTAGCTACCCTTTGGTTTTCAGATTTTGATAGATTGTTTTACTATCCCAATCACATAAATTCATTGGTGTAGTTCGATAGTGTACAACTACCGTGCGTGCATCCCAGGTATATACGATACAAAATATGTTCGTAATCTATAGGTAGAAATTGACCAATCATAGACTTCTTTATCTTCCTCCAAGTTCGAATCTGACTTTTTCTATCTCATTCGAGTATTCTGTAATTGATCCCACCATGCGACCGCTGCGGATTTCAAATAGAACGCCGCCATCTTTACCATCTTGTCCTTTGAAAAATCCATAATTTCGAAAAATCTTTCAACATATACCAAGTCCTCGATCTTCATGTTATCAAAGAACGAAAGAATGTCTGCTTTAATCCGATAATCATTAAAGGTATTTCGGCTTTGATGATTAGGGTTACGTGGCGGTGCTTCAAACTCCTCCTCTAACTCTGATTCGCTTTTGTTTGATGCAAGTTAATCTTGTGTTTTTTATGATTAATATGTGACATGTTAAATGTGTGATTTACGACTGAATAAGTGATTGTGACAAGTTAATCTGATAGTTTGTGATTGATATATAATTTATGACATGTAAAAAAGCTTGATTTGCGACTAATATAGTAATTGTGACCTACAAATTGTATATTTATGATTGTAATATTGTGTTTTCTATGATTAATATGTGACCATGATAAAAAAAAATTATTTGTTATTATCAGATATATCACAAAATGTGACTACCTTATTTTTGAAAATTTTCCACAAGGTTATTATTTTTTAAATTATATTTTGAAACCTTTGTAGTTATGTGTTTTTCCCTTTGCAAGATTTATAAATAATCAAACTTCATTTTCAACCACATACTTCAATGGACTCACAAGTACGTATTAATCACCATTCATTTCCATCTACTTAATAAACTAAATTATTTAAATATTCTTCCCAAACGAAGGAAAGAAAAAGAGGTATCTAGCCTAGTTGTCCCGAATTTAATTGAATGTCACCCAAACATATCTAGATTCAGGTTAGCAATTTGACTTCAGATTGTTTCATAATACTCAACTTGCCATTGTGTTTAACCATACCGGCTGCCTGTATAACAACAATTAATGGTTTGACATGTGACTAACAAAAATCGTTACGCAGATGGAATGAGACATTGATCTCACATTTCTATATAAAATTTGATGTTTAGCAAAACGATTTCTCGAACAAAACAGCACCTTTTTTGTACTAACTGGGTTTTTACTCGTTCTTCTGTTTCTACAGGGGTCAAAAAGAATTTTCTCCGCCAAAGAGTTGTGTCTAATCGTAATCGCTACATGTACGAGTAAACCATAGATGAAGTGCCCGGCAGGGTTTGAACTTGTCAAAACTCCAATTCTGTCGCAGAATATTACTTTCTTGGGTTAGACTATTAAGTGATTTGAGTTGTCAGTCAATAACTTTACTAACTTCCTTGGTTCCCAAAACAAGTTGATTTGTATTAACAAAAAGCCAAGGAAGATAGACAAATTAAATTACAATTTTACAAACTAAAGTATGTACATTGATTACTTCCATGATGTAGCACATCAAGTTTGAAAATTATTCGAGCCATTTTCTCAGTTCATTCTTACATTATAGCTTATAAGGTAAACATACCTTACAATATTG
>CAIGRQ010200888.1:0-16094 GCA_903798375.1 Fraxinus sp. D2006-0159 | reverse complement strand
TTTTTTTTTTTTTTTTTCCATATCAATTAGTGTAACATTACAATGCACAAATCCCCTTTTATATAGTATTTAATCAATCTAATTTAAGAAGGAAAGTATTGGAATATCTATTAAATTAAATCATAATTATGTTTTTTAAAATATTATCAATTGGAAAAGTAAATAACCAATAAAATACTAGGAAATCTATTAAATAAAATTTTAATTATTTTTTCTAAAATAATTTTTTAATTTAGAAAATAAAATTTGATCTCTCTCCTAACATTCCATCAATGTCGTTCTGTCATAAAATTGGTAGGTTCAAGTTCGAGAAGCTGATGCATATGTCTAATACATTTGCTTAGAAATTATACCTCGTCTTCTAGGCAACCTTATTATTTTTAATATTTTCCTTTAGTATGAGATTAAAATGTTTATTTTGTAGATACGAAGATGTTGAAGAATACGATTTGTACTCCTTCTTATAGTAAACCCGCACGTACGCACACATACATTGAGGAAAAAGATTAATAATAATAATAAAATAAAATATCATGAAACGATAGAAAATGTGTTGTAAAAGTGGATTAAAACGATTATGAATAGTATAGTTGAGAGTAAAAGAACAAGGGGTTAAAAATCCAAATGACCATTGAACTTTAAACAATATTTTTCATAGGTTATTAAACTTCAAACGTTTTTCAGATATTCATTGAACTTATCAAATTGTCATCCCTTTGGTCATCAAACTTTACAAATTTTTTGAATGGTTGCTGAACTTATCAAATCATTATCACGTTAGCTGTTAAACTTTAAAAAAAAATGGATATGATAAATCAATCAAAAAGACACTTATAAAAAATATAATTAATGAAAAAAATTAAATGAAAATACAGATAAATAAAAGAAAGCAGGCAAAAGTTAAATTCAATCGCATTTTTTATTAGCGCCTTTAATAGATGAAATCACAATTTTGGCTGATTTATCGTCTCTACTAATGACAATAATGTACCATGTTAGTATTTTTGTTCACCACATCAGTGAGTCCATCGAATTCTCTTAAAGTTAGTTATGTAGTAATACAAAAGCTGAACAAGCCCGTATAGAAGTGCAAGGAGGACAAGTTCTTTGTTGGTAAACATGTTAAATATAACGATAATAAAAACTAAAGCGTCTGTTTGTTTTCGCTTTTAAGTAGAATTCTTACCGTTGTCCATGGAATTGAGCCACAATGTTTTGACTAGGTTCTCTCGTAATGGGCTCCAATGTTTTGAAAAAAAGGGTAAAAAAAATTGATTTTTTTGTTAAAAGAATTTGAAAAAGACAAACAGGGTCTAAATCTCCATATTTAGAGGGTGTTTTGTGGAGATTAAAATTAGATTTTTAATAGACTGTGATAGAAGTTTTTGAAATGTATGGTTGTAAAGCTGTGTGACCCATGAAAGATGTGATTAATATTGATTGTTTGACTTTAACTTAACTTAAAATATGATTTTAATATGTACCAAACTTGCCCTTTATGTGGTTCACAATCAATGTCAGCGTTGCTTTTCTAGTTTTTAGTATAATAGAGAAGAAAAGTATAAAGTTTTCTTCAAGTGTGTCATGCCTAAAACCGCCTACCTAAAATTCTGTATATATTGGGAATAAGCGTATAAACGGCTCCATGCTATCCAACAAAACATCTAGGCTGGGCTCTGAACCATGGAGGGAATAAGCATAGAGTAATCTTGCATAGTGGAGCAAGGATGGAAAAAGAGGAAAGAATGAAGTAACTTCCACTCATTCTTTGCATACACAAGTCTTTGTAGAATAAAGAAATCATATATTTCTACACAAATAAAAAAAAAAATGACAAATGCAAGTGCATAAAAAGAAATTATATAAAGATCTTCAGGTAAACAGACAGATTTTGCAAAACTCTAATCACAGGAACCTCATAAAGTTTGGCCAACCAATATTCATAGAAGGTTAAAATATTTCCCCTTCCTGCGGATACATAGCAGCCAATGGAGATACGCTCAAACTCAGCAATTATAGAGAAATAATATTTGAGTTCGATGAAATGGCCCAAATGGGGAATGATTGATTACAATACGGTATAGTCCAAATATCTCCATATTTCGATGATTTGGACTTGAACAGTGCACTTGCACGCGTAATAACAGAGCTTCAGTTCTTGAATCCCTTTTTTACTTCTATTCTCTGAAATTTAATAAAGGGAAACAAACATATATTACAAGAAAAGAGAGTGGAGTGAAGTGAAATGGTGCGTGAAATAATATATATTAAAACAAGACAGACGAAATTTTTGAAAGGCTTGAAGTAATGAAAACAAAGCATCAGTCTTACCTGGATCCACGTTCAAATTTCATGCAAGTGTAACAACAATGCTCAAACCATTCTCTACAACCCGTATTTGAGGACGAGTATATAAGTCCACATTATGATGCCAGACCATAATGTTTTTGGAGTCTGAAGGAAAGCATTCCATTTGGCTTTCGTCTTCCACAATTTGCTCAATAAACGTGCTTGCCTAAAATGCACAAAGATAATGTCAGAACAAGATACAGATAAAATATTGTTCTCTGTTCTTTCCTATAGTCTTCATCCTTCCTGTTTAGGATTAAATTTTTCTTTCTTCCACTATTCTTTACAGAATTTTACATTGTTGGGAAAAAAAAAGTTATATATATGTTCATATTGTGCTAAACGAGTGTGATCAAAGTTGTACCAAGAGACTCACTTGGAAACCTTCTTTGACTGTATCAAGGTGCCTAATTGGTTCAAGAGTAGGCCGGTGCCATCTCTTTGGGTCCCAGATAATAGTACTATTAAAAGCAAAACCAGACATCTCAGCATGGAATCTACGAAATCTTTTTGTCATATCATTCATGTGCCATCCCCTCACTTCAGAGCCATTACAAATTGGACCCTCGAACGAAGTGTCTGTTCCTATTTCCGCTAACTTGGCCACTACCCACGTACCAAACTGCCTGCATTTAGAAAATTATCTTCTTGACAAGGCACCACGGACAAGAATAATCAATTCTGTAACTCCAAGATGAATACCATGGACAAGAATAATCAATTTTAGACCGATATGTTCTGCCAGAGTGCATGGATTAAAAGTTGAGACTCATTGGCAAGATGTGAATCAGAGTCACCTTCAAAGTTTACCCCCTTACATTAACTTAATTTTTAAAAAAAAAATCATTTGCATATAACACAATAACCTCAATAAATGGAATGGGTGTCTCATAGTAGTTAGTCTATGCATGGGTAGACTTTTTAAATGAACCTTTTTTTTTTTTTTTCTATGAAACCTATTTTCATGGAAAGGAGCTTGCATTAGGAACCAATCCCATTATGTTTTATAATAAAAAAGGATGTGCATGATTAACCCTTGAGCAATCTATACAGTTTAAAGAAAAAAAAAAACTTAAACAAAATTTTACATGATAAACACTTTCACAAGTCTGGAGAAAATATATACTGCAAATACATAATTTTTTAACTCGACTCTGGAAGCGTGCTTCATATATTTTTTCACATAGGTTCAACATGCACAATTATATTTTGTTTTCACCATCGCATAAAAATACGAATTGATCAAAGATATAATCTTATGAAACTTGACGTGAAAGAGTCCTGTTTCGTCCAACTTTTTATTTCATTCTAACCATAATATCGGTATTTAGAGTTGTATGTTTGTCCTCGTTTTCTTTTATAATCTGCAATTAACCCCAATACATTTTTCTTATTATCTGCAATAAACTCTAATACTAACTACCTTAAAAACTAAGCATAGTAAATAAAGAGATTACAGAGAACTAGCTAGTCACACCAAACATGCATGCGTGGTACGAGTGCATAAGAATTTTGTTCACCTTCTAATAGTCATCTATAATTCTTCATATCAAAACATGCAAACTAGCCCTTGTTTGGTTTAGCTAAAAATAAGAATTTTAGTAGATTTTGATAAAAGTTGATTAATGCGTCCAGTTATGGATCCTATGAAATATGTTATTAAAAATGAGTTTGTGGAAAAATGAGTTTTGAAAATGGGGGCCAAACATGGGCCTAATATCATTAAGAAAGCATGCTGACAGACCTTGACACGCGTTTTTACATCTAAACAGCCGAATGAACATATCTTGTACAAGTTCTGCTGATGAATTAAATCAGAACCAGATAATAATACAGAGAAATTTAGAGTCTAGATTGTACAAGGAAACGGAAAAAGGAAGTACCTGATTTGTCTCATTTGGTTAAAGAGATCAATGGAGTATATGTTGTCATCGTCTGCGAAGTAAACAATTCCATTGAGACGGTGAGTTTCTATGTGTGAGAGAGCCACGTTCCTCAGGTGAACAGCTCTTTCTTTTTTGTCAATTGAGTTATTACCACATACAAGATGCCTGTACATGACACCTGTTTTCCTCAATAAGTCCGCTATTTCCGCTGATTGAGACTTCATCTCCACTACAATCCACAGAGAAGGATGCTGGATCAGTTTTAATGTGTTTGCCAGACGACTCATATAGTATGCCTGAAGTGGCCGAGCATATGTTGGTGTCACAATGATCAAAAGCTTATGGTGCCCCAAAGTGTCATTAAAAATTACATCTGTTGGTTCAACATTCACCCCTCGGGGCTCTAATGTAGAATTTTCATTTACGGATAATCTGTCATCTACCACCACCGATGTCTCATTTGTGTGATCAGCGTAACTCTGATTATTTGTTACTGGTTGGAGCACCCCGATGTAGATGGCTTGGTGTTTCGACATAACATTGATGGATAAATTCAGTGAAATAAATGGGGTAAGACCAATGAATATCCCAACAACAAAACATATAAAGAAATGGAAAAAAGCTCTTCGCCAAATGCGTCCCTTTAGCTTTGACCTATCTAGGGGCCGAGAAGATTGTGATGAGAAAAGGCCAAGTACAAAATATTGGGCTTTGTATATTGCATAGTCCAAAGAACCCATGGAAGACAACAACAGTGGGTAATTCTGACAGTTTGAAGACGACTTGGACAAAGGAGATGCAACTTGACATACTTCACCATTCAATAAAGTTCCTGATCGAAGCACTGGAGATAATGTTCTTCTAAGAGATGCCATCAGACTCCTTTAAAAGAACCTGTTTTCCCCCAAAATGTGCTATCTTATCAAAACATTCCAATATCACATATACCAAATATACACTCAGTTTCAATCGATTCCTCAGTAAGTTCTACAACCTTGCCTGTTACCAAACTTTAAAAAGTACTGCAATGGTGGCCTTCGAATTGAAAATGGCGACATCAAACTTGTAGTGAACACCTTCGTTTATTTTCCCTTTTAAGAAAAGCAGAATTATTGTTTCTCTCTATGCTGTATTCAGAGAAAATAAGACAAAGACGAAATGCTTTATTAAACACATTTCATCCATTTTCACTGTTCAAGATTATCTTCATACTCCAAAATCTTGAGCAAACAATCAGAAATACGCGGATGAATTCTGAGAAAGAAAGTTCGAAAATCCAAATCAAAATGGGAACTTTCTCTAACGTAGTTATCATAGGCACAAGACTATTGTGTAAATTGTTTATCAAGTTGAAAGAAGCTAATGTTCTTCATGAAAATTTGACACTTTCTAAAAAACAAGAAACAAATCTCCAAAAACCCATAAAAGAAATACTCATAATTTTCAATGTAGGCCTTCAAACAAATCAGATTCGAAGTTCCAAGTATGATAGTATGAGGCGAAAAGAAAAGCGTTACCGTATATTCATCCAACGATAAATGGGTCTTCAATTTCGCATCAAACTGCAAAGCAGAGAATGAACAAGAACAAGGGGCTCTTACATAAAGTCCTGCTTCTATTAAAAAAAAAATGAAAAAGAAAAAAGAACTGCTTATGAAATTTGGCCAACGAAAGTGTGTTGAAATCGGTAGCGTTTCTCTTGCAAAGACAGCAAGACAACAATTGTTTGTCGAAGGACACAGAAAATAGTGTATGTTGTTATGTGTGCGTGTAATACCCACTAAAGTGTTGGAGTATATATAGCACAGAACAGGAGGACCCACTAAGTAATATAAATTTGAGAAATTCGTATCATTGGTCCTCAACCAATAGTCAATAACCATCTTCTAACTTAGGATTATATTTTCCTGATCCGACTATCATAATTAAAAGATCCAATCCAATTGTCAACTCGGATAAATCATCGAGTCAATGGTTCAACCGATTAATCAACTATTCAACCGTTGAATTATTGTTAGGTCGATTATTAGTTAAAAAAATATTTTTTAGAACAATACACAACATTTTACTAAAATTGACTATATATATATTTGATACTGACTTAATGGTTCAATAATTGTCATAGTAGTCAAGGGACTCATATTACACACAAGAAGCACAAGTTCAAATCTCTTTTTGTGCAAATATCTGGATCAATTCGGTAACAACTTGGTTAGATTGAATCGGATCAGGTTTCCACTTAGCTTGCTCGGTTAGGGACGATTTGAGCGATTCTTGATCGGTCATCTGATAATGAACCGATTTTAATGACCATGTCTACGATAGTTCTGTCTAAACTTTTATTAAAATCATCACGTGATTCTTTAATGTTTAATCTCAAAGCTACATGTTTGCTAAAATAAATTGAGAAAGAAAAAATCTATAATTAATTCTAAATTTGTGAGAAGATTTTTCCAAATAACATACCACGATTAGCATAAACATTGTGATATATTGAAAATATGTTAATGAAGATCTACATGCTTCTATTTACCTTTGAATTAATCAATGTTTTATTGAATCTTTTGTTTCTAGAATTGGGATGTTAGACAATTATAAGTTGGTAAATAATCAATTTGTTTTAATTTATCATTTAAAGCTTCAAATTTCTATCAAAACGTATGCATTTTGGGATGATTTAGCATAATATGTTTTTTTTTTTTTAACAAATTAACTAAGTTTAAAAGACCACGATTTTATTTAATATTTCTCTTTACTTTGCATGTCGACTTCATGTGTTGCATTCTATAAATTTTCACCATTCATTAAGTTAATAAAGCTGAATTTCACTTGAATGGTCATTAGCATGAGAAGAAGTGTTTGGGATTGTTTAAACAATTCACGTATAAAAAGACAAGAAGAAAATATCATTCTCGTCTTTCTATATTAATCTTGCTCTTTAAAAATATACCTAATGTACGGTAAAATATATTTGGGAACAAATATATATGTTGGTTCTTATTTCACATTGAACTCAGTCATAACTTATGGATATGGTACACCCTTGTGGGTACCTTATGGAACCCATATCCCATGTGGCAAGGCAGCTGGCAATTGGAGGGACTCATTATTTGTGGAGTTTAAATGAGGCATAACAACCCTTGTACTGTTCTTGACATGCATATTAATTGTGCCTGCAAAATCAACACATGAGAGGTCTTTTAGAGCTTGTTTGGTATAACTTAAAATTCAATTAAAATTGAAAAATAGTCGTTATTGGGTTCCACTCGTCTAATAAAAGTTAACAATAATGGTTAGTTTTTCAATTTTAATCCGATTTTAATCTCTACCGAACATGCCCTTAAAAACAAATAAACATACAAAATTGTGTTACTTTTTAATTTCTAGTTGCTTTGTTCTCTTCAAAAAAGGAAACTACAAAAAAATTAAAAAATTAAAGCTCCAGCTTCTTGTATAGATATTTTAATATTTTTAAAAAAAGAAAAGAAAATCAAAAAAGTCTTGTTTTTCTGGTTTTAGTATTTTTAAGCAAAAACATTTATAAGGAAAAAGGAAAAAAAAAAATCAGAAAAGTAAAATATCATTGTGACATAAGTTCAGTCCCCAAAATGTTATGTCATATCCAGCGGCAGACCCAGTACCAGGCGAGGTGGTGCGGCCGCACGTGCTGGACTCTGTCGGAACAGTGCACCAAATGAGGAAGGAGAGCAGCGCGAGGCGACTAGCAAGGTTTCGCTGGCTTCTTCTTCCTTTTTAAAAAAAAAATAAAATTGGATCTTTTGCATTTGGTTGGGTTGAAATTATAAGAGGAAATTACAGCATCACAGTTATTTAAAATGCCATTTTCATAAATCTAGAATCAATTTTAATAATACAGAAATCAGGTTTTAATTAATGATTTAAATTAATTTTTATCTATCCTAACCACCACCGTCATTTACATTAAAACTGGAGAGATAGAGTTTCAATAAGTAAAGAATATATCTTTAATAACTGCCTAGAACCACTTAATCTCTAGACACTCGCCCCGATTAAAAAAAAATACCGCTAAATCCTCAAACCCTCCGACCTCAATCCAAAAAATCCAAATTGATTCTTACCTAAATTCCTTCATTATTCAAGAAAGAGGTAACGATGGTGCTAAGGAAAAGGCGGTGCAAAGGAAAATGCGGTGACTGAGGCTTGTGACCGGAAAATAGAAGAAATGGAGTTAACAAGGAGTTGTGACAGGAAGGCACAATCCGAAGCCGGAGACGCACATGGAACTGCACAAGGAAAAGGAAGAAGGCCGTTTGTGTCAAAGGGAGTTCGTAAAGAAATACCCAAAATGCCGGTTGAATCGCAATTGAAAGTGAAAAAGGGAGTTCCGAAGAAATCCCCAGAACACCAGTTTACTCACAAAAATCGAAATTGAAGAATGTAAGTTATTTTTGTGGTACCTTGTGATTATTGGTAATTCATTTGTGATCTAAAGTTTCTATTTGAATATAATAGTATTATTCAAGTCATAGTTATTTTTTTCCATTTGCGACCTAAAGTTTTGATTGCGAAATGATGTGCATAAGGTGGGGCTTTCATTTCTATGTATTCTGGTTAAAAAATGTGACTAATATGTCTTGAATAGAATCTGTGAATGGTGGATTCTGACCAATATTTTGAGTTTTGGTGAAAGTGTGAAATGTCTTTGTAATGGGTCATAGAGTGTTCATAATTTCTCTAATGTGATGTAGGAATGGAAGTATATTATCCCCGAAGATCTATGGTTTCCGGGAAAAATTACCACCAATATTTCCAAAAATATTCTGAAAAATTTCACATCGAAATTCGATGAGGAACAAAGGGCTATCCTGACGAAAACTTGTTTCTCGTACTTCATGGAATGCAATAAAATTGTAGTGCAGCCCCAACTAATACATTACTTTTTGATAAGGAAAGTGAAGCAACCGAATTCCCATGAGATGTGGTTCAAGGTTACGAATAGGTTTATAAGATTTTCATTGTGTGAAATCTGTTTAGTGACATGTCTTAGATACAATGGTGATGATTTTAGAAAAGAGATTGACAATGTTCGGAAACATACTTCGGGGATTTGAAGTGGTTACAAATGAAGATGTTAGAGATATCTTTTTGAACGTGTCAAACATAGATGATCATGATGTTGTGAGGCTTGTGATTCTATATTTGATTACTTCATGCCTATTCTCCACATCATAAAAGAAGGTGGTTGAAAATTATTAGTTTGCTGTAGTAGAAGATTTTGATTTAATGGAGATGTTTCCTTGGGGTAAAAATTTAATTGAAATATCTATAAAATCTTTGAAAGAGGATTTAGGTCACAGGAATCCACATAATAGATTGAAGGGGTTTTTGGTTGCATTTCAAGTGTGGATATACGAGTCCATTCCCAGACTCAATGGACCTGTGACAATAGAATGGGGAACATGTTTCACGCATTATGAATTCGATGTCGGATAAACAACCGTCTACAGTAAAATTGGACGAAGATGTATTCTCCTATCCTGATGTAAGTCTTTAAATATGTTTTGTATGCACAAGTTACAAGGTCACATTTGATTTGTGTGCATAGGTCACAAATCCCCAGATATGCATTCACAAATCATTTTGAATAAACTCAGGTCACAATTAATGATACTCCATGCATGATGACATCACTAATAAGTGTTTCATTTGTATTATTCTCACAGCTTGAAATATATGACATCGTTCCGTCTGACTTGGAGATGGAGTCTCCATATATGAGTGGTGTTCCATACACCAAATTGACGTCATTTCGTCTGACTTGGAGATGGGGTCTCCAGATATGAGTGGTGTTCCATACACCAAACCAGTGCAACCACGTATACCTGGATAAAAACATTTCAACCACGTATACCTGGATAAAGACATTTCAAAGATGCAGGCCACGCATGCATAAGTGTAGGCACGAGTGGAACTATCCATTCAGATACAATGTAAACACGGTTGCTTATGATTACAGATGAAAGAAAAGGTCATTCTAGTGATGTTGATGACGACGATGATGATTTTGTTGATCCACCACCAAAAAGGCAGAGGAGCTCGTCTTATTTCACCTTCTCAACTGAACAGCAGACAACATATGAAATTATTCGACAGAACCACAGGCAAGGGACATTCATACCCAGGTGAGCCGTAAGCAACACATGAAAATTATCTTACGAAGCCATAGACAAGTGACGTTCATACCCCGAAGGAGCCGATGGCAACACATGCATATGATGGACCAAAATTAGATATAAGTTGCTTCATATTTACATTTACAAGTCACAAAGCATTTATCATATGTTAAGAACCATATGTCACAAATGTAAGTCCACTAAGGGATTGTGTAATGTTCAATTACAGGTGCTTGAAAAGTTGAAGGAGTTGAGTGGACATATATTTGAAATCCAGTTGAAGAATACAGAACTAATGGTGCAGCTCAATGATGTCAAGTCACAACTCCTATCTTTACAAGTGGATGGGAATAAAAAATAAATCAGATTATCTGCATGCAATGTGAGATTAAATCTACTTGGTGGACATAAGGTCTAACATGATTTTCTATTTGATTCCGTAACTGTTTTAATATCAAGTACGATGAATGCAGCATTGGAAAAATTGAGTAACAATAATGATGGGCAAAGTGCTGGAGTTGCAGAGCAACCAGAGAAAGTAAGTAGAATTGTAAGCATCGAAATGTTTCATGGTCCATATTTTAGATTGACAGTTAACTTATGTGTTACAATTCAGGTCACATGCTGTGAACAACTAATGGACAGGAAAGATAAGGGTAAGATAGATCCTGCTGATGTAGTCGATTACCCCTACTTTCCTCCGATCCCATCATTTGATTTGGGGATTTCATCGACTCCAATTAGTTCGAGAGCAGTGAACCTCATTGGCATATTCAAATCTAAAGAAGTACAACAACATGTTGATGATGTTATAGCTGGTATGGTGAAGTAGATTGAAGGTGATGATAAGAATGTCGTAACAACAAAGGCCACAAATCATGAGGATACGGTATTAAAAATCCATTTTCATAATTATTTCTTCATTGATCACAAACATCTTATAGGTCATGTGTCTATTTAAATTGACACATGTTTGTGTTCAAACGTGACAAGTTACATATTCATTCGCACAAGTCACATGTCACAATTCTGTTTGGACATATAACGGTCACTAGATCACATATGTAGGTGCACAGGTCACAAGTCCCACTGTACAAGTCACATGTTATATATCTGCATGCACATAATGCAATCTAAGAGCATATGTATGATGTTATGTCTTATGCAGTGATCATCTCCGTCTGCACCATCGTCTGAATTGCCTATTAAGAGGGCTCCCAGACCCATAAGGGTACTACAATCCCTTTACGTAACAGGTACAGGAAAACAAAGTAAGCATTCAGACGCTATTGTCATTTTTCAAAACCATGATAAGTCAGCGAATGAGGTTGATGTTGTTACATTTAATAACTGGTTCAATAGAGGTTGCAAACCAAGAAACAAGTACGTAAATGTCCAATTTATGTGATATGTGATTGTGAACTAATGTACAACTAAATTCGTACTAATTTTTTCTTCATCATTTTTTATTTTCAGGAAGAAATTTAACAATGCAGATGATGTCATTCGTCCACCCTTTGTCATTGGTTCGGTAACTGTAGGATCCAAAACATGTGGCACGAGCTTGTATGCTCAGAATCGTCTCTTAGCAGCACGGTATGTTTCATTTATGAAATATCACGTTGTACTGGTCACATGTCACATATTATATGCACGGGTCACAGATCATACACTTGTATACGGATGTCACAGGTTACATAGTTGTATGCCTAGATCAGAAGTCACAGAGCATGCACAGTTCATATAATACACTTAGATGTTCACAAGTCACAAATCACATATACATGCACAAGTCACATGTCACGGACTTATATGCATTGGTAACAGATTCAAGTGCAAAGCTCAAGTGTCACATTTATTTGCACAAGTTACAAGTCAGGTCATAGGTCACATATTCCTATGATTAGGTCACATATTAGTGTGCACATATCATAGTTCACAACTAATTCTGCTTAGATCACAAATATTAGTGCTGATGAAATTTATTTATTTTTTTGGCAACACATGGATGTGTGTTTCTATTATCTACGGTAATTTGTGACAAAAAGTCCACGTGCCAGATTGAGTGCAACCACAACTGACTCATTGTTCCAGGTAAAGATAAAAAACTTGTTTTCCTAATACATGAAGGACCCAAATTGACAATGACAGATTCATATATTGTTGAAGTTGCCATAGGTGGTCAAATAGAATTTAATAATCCATGGGTAGAAGTTGACTATTGTTGCTGCCAATTCTTCCCATGAAACGTGCCAATTGGATGCTTGGTTGTCTGGACCAAGACATCATATACTCTATCTATTCCATACCAGCTACAAGACGTATCAGGATAAAATAGTGAATGCTGGGCATTTGGAAGAATTATTTCCCATTTGATGACTAGTTTGGGCATCTAGAAAAGAACATCTGAGGATACTGATGATCCAATGAGGATGACAGTATTGGTTACTAATAACATTCCGCATCACCAAAATAGGTATAGTTGTGACTTATTTTTTGTTTACAAATATACTGTTACACACTTACATTCTAATTTGTGATATATTACTATTTGAATTGTTTTTAGCCACGATTGCGGCATCTTTATGATTAAGTATGCAGAGTACATGCTTCATAACAACATGAAATCCATGCCAATGATGTTTGATGCTAGCCGTGCTAGGTTGGACATTACTACATTACTCTTTAAACATAAGGAGATCAAGAAGCCTACAAAGCTGGTGAAGCCAAAAGGAGAGACCATCGAAGTATAGTGATAGTACAATATTGGTTTAGTGGCAAGTAGATGTTAAATGCTTTCGAATGTCAGAAACAGTGATAGTTCATGGATATTTTCAATCATTTATTGTCAATGTATCAGACATACATTTCACATTTCTCACAATTTGATTTAGAAGTTACATTCCAAGTTTCACTTACTTACAACAACAAATTTTTTGTCATGATATAAACAGATCATAAATATCACAAATTTCGTGATATAATTCTACAGGTGAGAAACGAATGTATAATATTCATATTTGGTCATATATATGATTTTTTTCAAGCCATGTAGTCTGAATTCATAGGTCACATATACCATAAACACAGAGATGCACTGGTCACAAATGATTTTTTCAATATCTCAGGTTACAGGTCACTGAATGGAAATGACATATGTTAGAGAATTATCAATTCACCGCTTTCAACATTTACAGATAACTATGTTTGGACACAAATATTTTCAGTAGATCACAAATAAAATGAAAGATTCATTTAAAACATGTCACAAATGTTTTAAGTAGGTCACAGATAAAATGAAAAATTCATTTAAAACAGGTCACAAATGTTTTAAGTAGGTCACAACTAACTTGAAAAATTATTTTAAAGCAGGTCACAAATGTTTTAAGTAGGTCACAAAAAAATGAAAAACTCATTTAAATTAGGTCACAAATGTTTCGGTAGGCACAAATTAAATGAAAAATTCATTTAAATCAGGTTACAAATTTTTCAGAGTCACAAATTTCGAATGCAGATGAGATAGAATATGAGAAGTAATTAATGAAATAATGGGAATTACATCGCGAATAGTTGTAACAATAAATTTCATGTTGGTGTGTTTTGGCTTAACAGAATCAAGTTGGTGCACGTCCTACGATTGTGTCTACTTCCTTGACAACGTCCACATTTCATTGTTTGTTTCCACTCCCAAGACAATCTCTTCCTCTTATCTGGTTGCCTTCCCGAACTCCTCTTCTGCTTGGGTGATAATATGACTATGCTTTCTATTTCTTTGGTTACAGTCATTCATTTGGATTACCGACTGAGTATATAGAATATTGGTATGCATTCATATATGCCTCTTGTGTGTAAAAGTATGAACAATAGTTGTATGAATCTCCCTTTGTAGTTACTATATCCGCTAAAGAGTGTGGACACAGTATCTGATCAACTTGGATTAAATTTTATTCCTTGTAGTGAAATGTATCACCAGGTAGAGAATTTTCGAGGTTTTGTTTATTGCAGTGGAACTCGTGTCAAGGTGAAGTTTGTTGAATTATGGTGTAACTCGAATTCTATTTGGAAGACTACATGGGAATTCTATTTGAAATCTAGTTGGGAAATCTAGTTGAAGTCTATTTGGGAATTCAAGTTGGAATTCAATTTAAGAGTTGCTAGTAGACTTTAAAAGGTCTTGAAGTAGTCTAAGATGGATTAGGAAAGGTTTATATGAGACGGCCCCTTGCGATATGCTCAGGAAATGCTCGAGCGCTCAGAACGGGGACATTGGCGCTCGCTAGGTGCCAACTACATCTCAAGCAGCGATGTTACTACTCGATCTCTGTGAAGATGTTGCTCGAGTGGCAGTAATATTTGGGCAGTTTTTTAATTCCCTTTTTAGCAATTTTTTATTCATATTTCATCCTATGTATTCCATTGTTAGTTTTACCCATTGTATTGGGACTTCTCATTATATTAAACTCTTCATGGTATTATATTCTCAATACATTAGGGATCTTACTATATATATATATATGGTGTACATCACTTATTGAGTGAATCCTTACATTCTACACGATAATTTATAATCCTCCAATATTGATATTAATAAATTCCCATCTTCAACCCGTAGTATATTTTCACTACATAAATCTTGAGTTCTTGTTTGGTTTTTATATTATCATAATATTCTCGTTTCTGTATTTATTAATTAAGTGGTATTAGTTCAGTATGTAATTCTTAGCAAAATGGTATTGAAGTGTGTACCTACCGATTAGTTTGTTCGATCTTAAATTAATCTTAGAGAAAACCTTCATTCCTTTTAATTGGTCAAACAAATCTTCTATTCTTGACATATGATATTTGTTCTTAATAATGAGTTTATTAGTTCATGGTAATCTATGCACATTTTTATGGCATCGTCCTTTTTCTTAACTAACAATAGTGGTGCTCTCTATGGAGAAACACTAGGTCGATTAAACCCATTATCTAATAATTCTTGAATCTAAACTTTTATTTCTTTTAACTCTTTTAGATCCATTTGATACGGTGCTTTAGATACTGGTGCCACTTCAAGAACCAGGTCTATCGCAAACTCAATTTGTCTGTCTAGTAGTCTACTCATAAGATTCTCAGAAATACATCTTCAAATTCTTGTACTACTAATACCTCACTCATCTTATATTCTTGATATTGTGTTCCCAAAAACACTATCTAGAAACCTTTGACTCGTTCATTCTTCAACATCCTTTTAGCATTTAATGCTGAGATTACTTGTGCTTTAAGTTTAGTCTTTAATCCATAAAAGAAAATTTCTTCTTTCCCTGAAGTTTTAAAAGGCACTTCCTTTTCTTAGCATCAGATGGTGGCATTATTATAACCCAACCAATCTATGCCTAAAATTATGTCAAAGTCTTTCATGTCTATTATTAATAGTTCGCTTCAAACGCTCTTCCCTGAAGTCCCAATTTATTCAAGTTAGCTATCTTATCTATATTTAGTATAGTGTCTAGTAGGGCTGGCCGTGGGTCGATTCGGTTCCAAAATTTTCGGGTATTTAATAAATGGAACCGACGGGTCCAAATATAATTATGGAACCGTTCGGGTTCGATTCCGTTTGGTTTCGTACCATAATTAATTTTTTTAACATTTACAGTAACACTACATGAATATAACTAATGACATTTCATTCGTAAAAATTAACGTAGCCTAATTCAAAAATATA
>CAIGRQ010200887.1:0-13563 GCA_903798375.1 Fraxinus sp. D2006-0159 | reverse complement strand
TCGCTAAATTACTTTTACAACAAAAACTCAATTTTTGCGACAAAATTTTTTGTCGCGAAATCAATTTTTTTTTGTAGTGGTAGAACCATTTAAGACATATGATTGGGACCTTCTGTGTCCTTTCATCACAATATGGGTACCTTTACTAACCTTTAGGATTCCACATTTATCGATGTATTTGTACCCTTTCAAGTCAAGAGTGTTCAAAAAGATAAGATTTCTCTTCAAATATGGAACATGTCTAATAGTATCAAGTGTTGTGACAATCCATCAAAGATCTTAATTCTGATCCTTCCAATACTAGCTATCCTACAAGGTGTATTATTACTCATTACCACAACATCTTTTAAAACTATTTCATATGTGGAAAACAAATCCCGATTGGGACACATATGAAAAGTGAAAGTTGTATCAAGAATTCAATCCAGTCATACTTGAAGTCACAGTCAGAGATAATCAAAAGTTCTTCATCATCGTGAGAATGTTTTGCAATACTGGCTTTACCTGAAGTATTTCGTTTCTTTCTTTTCTAATTAGCTGTAGCAATTTTCTTTATTCTGTAACTTATAGCAATCATTTATCATGTGCCACCAAGGCTCTCACGTGGCTCAACCGAGCCACTGAAGACCTTTTTGTCGGAACATGTGGTATCCCACGTGGAATGCACAGGACCTACCAGAGTCCATTAAATCTAAAGCATCAACGCGGTTTCATGGAATGGACCTTCTGAAGCACCCCTTTTGCCGAAGTGGCGAAGCTTAATGAAGTAAAATCCAAATCTTAATTAAGACTAACGATGACCCACATTTGAAGATCCAGAATCTATGAAATCCTTTTGGAATGATTACCTTTTTGGAGCCACTTTTGACAAGACGATCATTGATCATGAATTAACCCCCATCACAATCCCATTGTACGGCTTCACAAGTGATAGCATCACCCCAAAGGGAAAAATAACTCTTGTAGTGGAAATACAACAGCCATCCCTGATATTTCTAAACTTCATGGAATTCCTAAAAGTAGATAGCTGATTATCTTACCATGGGGCGCTAGGTAGACCCGCCCTAAAAGGCTTATGTAACGTCACCTCTATTCATCATCCATGCATGAAATTTCCTACTAAGCATGGGATTGCCATAGTTATGGGTGACCAAAAAGGAGCACGAGAATGCTACCCAACTAGATAAGAAAAGCCAAACCCAGGGATGTCAATGTGGAGCTGATGGATGTTGATATGGTAGATGCCACATGAGGCCAAAATTTCGGTCAAGAAGACATCGAGATTGCGAATGCCCTCTAGCAGGTGGTCATGTTCGATGAACTAGACCCCCTTGTTATTGATTCTGAATCCCAAACAGCACCAGTGGAGAAGCTAAAAAGTTTCCCGTGGGTCCTCAAGACCTCACCAAGGCATTACAGGTGGGTAAAGGTCTGCCACTGAAGGCCAAAGAAAGACTTAAGGATTTTTTGAGTAGAAATCTTGATGTCTTTGTATTGTGGCACAAGGACATGGTAGGTATTGACTTCAAGGTCAGTTGTCGCTATCTAAAAATTGATCCTACAATTGCCCTGCATAGACTGAAGAGAAGGACCCTCAACTCAGAAAGATATGAAGCCCTAAAGGAAAAAATGGGCGTGTAAAACTTAACTAGGCGTTTGGTTGCTTTTAGCTGTTTTGTCTCGAAGGACACTGAAAAATGCCTCCATTTTTTTTAAGATCTTAAAAGGGGACAATAAGTTCCAATGGATGGAGGAGTGTGAAGAGGCCTTCCAGGGACTGGAAAAGCTCCTAGGACAAGTCCCACTCCTATCAAAACCTAAGTCTAAAAGGCTTTGCAACTCTATTTGGTCGTCTCCATTGAAGCCATTAGCGCAGTTCCCATAAGAGAAGAAGATACTCTATAGTTACCTGTCGACTATGTAAGTGAGGCACTTTTAGCAGTCGAAACCCGCTATCCTGTTATGAAAAAGTTAGCTATAGACTTGATTACTACATCGAGGAAATTGAGGAAATATTTCCAAACTCAAACAATACTTGTGTTTAATAACTTCTCGCTGAAGCAAGTGCTTCAAAAACTTGATGCTTCGGGAGCTGAAATGGGCAGTTGAGCTCAGCGAGTTTTGGAGTTGGATATGGTCCGATTCGGTTCTGAAAAGAATCTAACTGAACCAAAATTTCAGGTATTTAATGAATGAAACTGTCGAATCAAAATATAAATATGGAATTGTTTGGGTTCGATTTTGTTAGGTTTTTAATTTATCAAATGATTTGGGGTTAGTGGACATGTACTTACAGAATGAAAGTATGAAATTGGAAAGGGAATGATAAAAATTTAAAAAGGTCTAGATCTTGGGTTAACAATAAAATTAATAATTGGGCCAAAAAATCAAAACAAAAAATTGGATTTAGAAATTGAGCTGGGTTGGGCTAGCTAGGCATTGACTTGGCTTGAGAGTTGGAGCATTAATCACTAAATTAGTTAATTTGCTAATTTGTTTAGAAAAAATTAAAATAATTTAATTAATTCAATATAAAAAATTTTAAAAAAATATTTAGATTCGGTTCTTCGATTTTTGGTTTAGAACCGAGTTTTTATCTTGAGCTAACAATGAATTAATAATTGGGTCAAAAATTTAAAACAAAAAATTGAATTTAGAAATTGGATTGGACCAGTTGGCATGGACTAGGCTTGGGAGTTGGAGCATTAATCACTAAATTAGTTAATTTGCTAATTTGTTTAGAAAAAATTAAAATAATTTAATTAATTCAATAAAAAAAATTATTTAGATTCGGTTCTTATTCGATTTTTCGGTTGTTAATCTAGAACCGAGAACCGAATCAAACCCATCAGTTCTCGATTCAAATACCTGTTCGAGTAATTAATTTATGAAGAACCGCTTGGTTCGATTATGTTCAATGCGAGTTCTGTAACACCTCGAATTTTCTTACTATTTTATAAGGGCCAAAATGCTATGTTGGTCTTTTGACAAGTGAAATGCCTATGTCTAGCTTGGTTGTCACACTAAAGTGTAAAAGTGATAAGTTTAACCTATTTATTTACGAAATGATTTATTTTATTATGTGTACTGTATAAAATTTATCGTATGTTATATTTGTGTCAAATATGTAAGTATTATAACAATTTATAAAATATATTAACATTATAATCATTTTGTACCTCGTATTAAATAACATAAATGAGCTTTAAAAGAAATTATTTTAAACTATTTATATTCGAGGTATTTTGATAAAAATAAAAGTAATATAAATTCTATAGTAATAATAAAATAATAAAAGGAGAAACTTTCATTTTGTGTTCGGCTCCTTGGAAATTGAAAAGTGATATTATAAATTTATAAATTAAATAATTAATTCACTAATTTTAATAATACTTAGTCTAATTAATTCCATAAAACTTTTAAAATACCTGGAATACGTTTGGAATTTAATGTATATACTAAAAGTCTTTTTGTCTTACTTGGAGTTACGTGTATGCATCAGAAAATTTATATACTTCATTTTTCTTTCTAACGCACAAAATATTGAGTGTTCTTACTTTAAAATTTTCCCAAGTTCATTTTTCAATTACATACACGTACACAGCACAGTCGAAGGGATTTCACCTTTATATTATTCCACAAGTCATATTTTCATAGTTATTTGGTATCAAATTGAGGTAAGAATACATAGTGCAAAGTGTTAAATTATTATTTTTTGATGTTTATTTAAATTTTGACATGAAATACTATAAGGCTTTCGGGTCGATTTTTATGTTAAATTCTTCAGAATGGACCGTCGGTCGAATATGTTAAATCCTACCGGATGGACCGTTTGGTCAAATATGTAAATTGTATGGGATATAAGAATTTTTAAGAAATTCCTTGAGCTATCGGATATTGCGACTAGTTTGCTCTAAATTAAGAAAAGTTGGTATGTTATGTCAATTTATATTTATATTATGATGAATAAGAATATGCACTTATTTTTACTGAGTATTTTTAAAATACTCACCCTTACAATAACTTTTCAGATTAGAACATGTCATGTGGACGCGTTGAAGATTGACAGAGTGTTGTTTATGGGATCGCCAAGTAAACTTTCTAGAAATGATAAATTTCAAATTTTTATTGAAGAACATTTTGTGTTAAATTTTAAATTTATGGTTTAAATTCCCAACATATAAATTATTGGTTTAACTTTTATCGATTAAATCACAAGATTTGAATAAAAGTAAAATTCCGCTTAAATAAGATAAAGAAGACTTTTGGTAACACTTCAAGTCTATATTTTTCCTTAAAAAAATAAAAAGAAAATAGATTTTGGGGTGTTACAGGTTTGGTTCTTGAGTTTTGTCCAGCCCTAGCAAGTTCGATGTTGTTTTCAAAACAAGAACGACCAACAAAGGCCAAACCCTTGTAGATTTTGTTCCGAAATTTGCTGTCGTCCTAGAGATGGGCGAAATGATGAAGCTTACAGAACCTCTTATGTGGAACTTGTTTGTGGATGGTTCATCTGGAGAAACAAGCTTAGGAGTGGATGTGGTCCTGGTTATCCTCGATGGACACAAGTTCAACTGTGCAGTGAGGCTTGAGTTCTAGGTTACCAACAACGCGACTGAATATCAGGCACTATTGTCCGGTTTAAGGTTGGCTAAAGGATTGCAAGTGAAGAGGTTGCTCATTAACAGTAATTCTTAACTGATAGTTAGCCAGATTAATGGCAACTTCACAGTAAGAGACAAAAACATAGCCGCATACCTCAAACTGGTGATGGATCTATTTCTATCTTTTGAAAAAAAATAGAGTTAGCTAAAATTGTGCGTGTTGAAAGCGCCCACACTGATGCCTTGTCCAAGATGGCTAGTAGCAAGAACTTGGAACTACTAATGATCTTGTAGATTGAACACCTCTCAAAACCTTCCACTACTAAAGGAAAAGAGGTAATGTGGGTAGAAGGAGTGCCTATATGGTTGCAACCTATAGTAGCATTTCTTAAAGATCAAACCCTCCCAGACAACAAAGAAAAAGCTTACAAACTTAGAAGAATGGTATCCCGCTTTGTATTTCATGATGATATGCTCTACAAAAGAGGTTTTTCCTTACACCTCATCCGATATGTCGGAGGGGAGAAAACCGCCTACATCCTCCTCAAAATTCATGAAAGAATGTGGAATTACGCTATAAGACTCGCGTTGGCACAAAATGCACTACGACAAAGGCATTATTAGCCTACTTTAAAAAAAGACACAATCCAATTTCTATAAAAGTGCGATAAATGTCAACATTTCTCTCTTATCTAGAGACAACCCTCCCAAAAATTAATAGCAGTATCCAGCCCATGGTCATTTACCAAATGAAAAATTGACCTTATAGGCCCTAAACCCAAGGGTAGAGGTAGTGCAAGTTCTGCTATCGCCACCATCGATTACTTCACGAAATAGGTTGAAGCTGAACCTTTGGTTAGAATCATGGAAACTAAAACTTTCAAGTTCTTGTGAAAGAATATAATATGCCAGTTCGGAACTTCCCATTCAATTGTCTCATATAATGGGTGTCAGTTTGATAACAAAAAGGTAAGGATATATGAGGAGCTCAAAATCAAGAAGCACTTTTCAACACCTCACCACCCATAAGCAAATGGACAAGTAGAGATTGTAAGCAAAATTACCAAGTATACTCTGAAAAGAAGCTCTTCCAAATGAGCATGGGTCCATGAACTGCCAAAAGTATTGTGGGCAATCCGGACTACAAGTCGGACCCCAACTGGAGAAACCACATTCTCAATGGCTTACGTTGCAGAAGCAATGAGCCCATTGGAAGTCGGTTTATCTTTTGCCCGCCAATTGCAATTCAATGAAATATCAACACGAGTTGAGAAAATGTGAGCTCAGCTTCTCTGATGAAATGAGGTATGAATCCTAAGTAAAACTAGCCTCTTATCAAAGGAAGATGACCCGTTACTAAAACACGAGAGTTAGGAAAAGAACCTTCTAGATAAATGACCTGGTGCTTCAGAGAGTTTTCCTATTCTCGAAAGAACGAGGAGTGGTCCGTTGGGCCTGATGTGAAATTTGTACCAATTCCCTTTATTTCTATTACCCACAGGATCTTTTGTTGTTCAGAAGAATATTAGCAAGCAAAGAAAAATAAATAATACAATGCACAAATTAAAACGGACCGTCAATTTTTTTTTTGCGCTATATGAAATATTGTTATAATCATATAGAATTCACTCACCAAACCAATTCCCAAATATTACACAAGAAAATTTGTGAACCTGCCAGCTTCTGCTTTTTCCAGCCGTAATAGCTGACAATATATATCTTCAATTCCAGCCGGAAGCCAACTGCTTATCTTCTATCAAAGTTGCTGCCAATTCTGTGTTTATATATATATATATATATATAAACCAACAACAGGCAGATTTATACACACAAGGAAGCCACTAAGTTTGACTCTCCTTTATGTATATGAACTCCAGTTCCAACTAATTGAATATATATTAACTCCAAAGCAGCTAACAATTTCCACCTACAGTGAACGCGAATATCCACCCACTTTTCTTTTATCTTTCTTCTCACAGGTCACACCCTAAACTATGGAATAAATCACTATTTATAGGATCCTTAATAACCTAATATTATTTGCAGTAGAAGTCCTCCAACTTTGACTTTTGAGGCAATTACCTAACAGGGCCCACACTGGAAAGTCTGTACTGCATTAAAGAAGAGCTATAATACCTCGCTTATTAAATAGTGGAACTAGATGGAAAAATAAAACCTCCCTCGTAAAACATAGATCATCTTGGGATATAATACCAGTAATTGGTCTCTATGGTTGGAGTAACTTTCCTAGCCTTTATAAATGTTTTAAAATAATTCAATAAAAGTACGATTTGTTTTGTACATCTAAAACACATGCCTCCCATGACGAAGCCTAATGTCATGGGAGAAGCTCATACATGGATGAATCATCTACCATGTACGAAATAATGGACGCCTTGAAGACGAGGATCATATCCCAAAAAGGATTACCTAATTGGTCCTCTAAGGCGTGCAACACGTGCCTCCCATGAAGAAGTTGAACGTCATGGGAGAAGCCCCTATATCAACGTCATGGGAGAAACCCCTACATGGATTAACCATCCACTGTGTAAAGAAGTGTGGGCGCCTCAAAGATAAAGATCGGATCTTGAAAGGGATTACCTCATTGCTACTCTGAGGTGTACAACATAAGTCTTCCATGACGAATTTGAACGTCATGTAAGAAGTCCCTACATGGATGAATCATCCACCATGTACGAAAGTATGGGCCTCTCAAAAATGAGGATTGAATTCTAAAAGGGATTATCTCATTAGTCCTCCAAGGCATACAACACGAGCCTTCCATGATGAAGCTGAATGTAATGGGAGAAACTCCTATATGGATAAACCAACCACAATGTACGGAAGCGTGGGAACCTCAAAGACGAGGATTGAATCCCAAAAGGGATTACCTCATTGGTCATTCGAGGCGTACAACATAAGCTTTCCATGAAGAAACTGAACGTCATGAGAAGAAGCCCCTACATGGATGAACTATCCACCATATACAAAAACGTTGGCGTTTCGAAGACCTGGATCGGATCCCAAAAGGGATTACCACATTGGTACTCCGAAATGTACATTACAAACCTCCCATGATGAAGCTGAATGTCATGAGAGGAGAAATAATATTAAATTTGAACGTATTTGAAAGTTAATCATGTTTCAAATGTTGAAGGATAATTTATCTTTGGAAGTCATTATATTTAACAAAGTTCAACTTGCACACCTTATGGAGGTCCCAACACTTGCAAGTTATATTGTTTAAGATGAATTATATTTACTATGAACATTACTGAAGTCCCAGCTCATAAACAAGAAGTTAAAGAAATATGTACTTTATTAATAAAGAAATTTGTATAAAAAAAGGCCTCAACCATTACATAAAAAACAAAATAAATAATCTTATATTATGTTGGAGATGGCAGGGAGTCTAATGCCTCTGCAACTGGCACTTCAGCAGTTGGAGCTTCTTGTCCTGAAGTTTTGTCCTCAAGAGTATCATCTTGATCTACTTCTATTTTTTCTAGTGCATCATCAGTTGGGGTTTGAGGTACCACCTCCAAAAACATCCCTTTCAGTTCAGAAGCATTGAGTTCGGGGTAAAGCTCTCGTACCTTCTCTAATAATTCGACATAAGCAAACCTCCTCCAATAGGCGTCCAAGTACTGATACCCTTCCGTCAGATGGAAGTTGGCAATGTAGTCCTTGACTGCGTCCTCACTTGATTTCTGAGCGTCAGCATTGGCCTGCTCAGCCTCATTCACATAATATCTTATTTGGATCTCCAGAAACTTGTTAGCATCCTTGAGCCCTGCATTCTCTAAGTTGACCTTCTCCAAAGCTTATGATGATTGTTTGAAGCTTCAATATTCTTTCTCAAGGAAACCACTTCGTACTGGAATTCATAGACATCTCTCTTCAGAGTTTCGATTTTTGCTAAGGCTGAATCCGATTTAACTGCCTCTTTAGTTTGCTAGGTCCTCCGCTCTTCGGCCTCAGTTTTCATCTTTTTCAACTCTTCATTTGTTAAGACTAATTTTTCAAATGACTCTTGGTTGTATGTCTAAATGTCCTTCAGAACCTCCTGGTACTCCAGGGCAACCCCAAAGGCCCTAGCACTTTTGTTTACCAAGGTAGCCGTCAGATCCACCGCATCACAGGTGGAGAGATAATTTTGCTACCTCTCAGTCTAAAACTTGTAAAAATTCACAGTTGTACCTTGGACCTCAGGTGGCAGCATGTCTATTATTGTTGGGGTAATCTCCTCATATTGCCCGGCCAAAAATCTTCAGAAATTTCTAGAGGTCCTCACCATTGGAGCTTTCTTCACAGCCTCGGAGGTCTGCTACACCTCCTTCACAGCCTCTTCACTTGCATCTCTTGCCTTGAGCATTGGAAACATTGAAGGAAGCCTGCATCAACTTCAAATGTGGATGATGTGGGGTTTTCTTGGCATTTAGGACATTGGTTGTCCCGAACTTCCCAGATACAGGGCCAATACTGAAGGATAATTTGCTTTTCTTTTGTAGGTCCTCCACTATCCCTTTACCCTTATCCATCCTCTAGGCCCCTTGGTTCTAAAATCTCCCTAACTTGCTTGGCACCTCTAAAATAGGACTTCAATGCCCTAGAGCTCACTGTGGAAGTGTCTCTCAATATAGAAGCCATGTCAGGGATGGGGTATTTCTTTCTCACAAAGTCATCTTCAAACAGTAAAGATTATGTTAAAATCAATACGAAGTACCGTGTATCAACATGGGGCATTAGTATTTACCTTTTGAGGCCATCAATCCGAATTCGAAGAAGAATTTGCTTTGGTCAATTAGACAATTTCAGTTGTGTGATCTTTGAGAACATCTTTAGATATCTTTGATGACGCCCTACTTAACCTGGGAAAGTTCGAAGTGATTCCCTGAAACCGAAAACCAAAGAGCGTCAGACAACGTTATAAGCAAATGACATATTTTTAAAAGGACTCACGAGCTTAAAAATATTGGGTTGGCACAATACAGGCAGGGGCCTTATCTCCATCAACCATCTGTGACTTCCCCATGATCTAGAACCACGACTCCTTCAACCCTTTTATAGAAAAAGGCAGACCCACTACAAAAGGGGTATGGGCCTCCCAAGGAGTCATTTAGTACCACCCCTTAGACTCCTCTTTCCCAAGGACCTGGAGTTGGAAAAGGGATTGGAAGACGTGGAAGGGCATATCCTCGCCAAGCAAGGTTTTCTTCAAAGGAAATATGACCCAACCAACTAGCTCCACCTATTTGGCAATAATTGGGAGCGAGCCAACATATAGGATCTCAACATCGTCCTAAAAAATGGGTGCAGAGCTAGACACATACCCGCCCTAAACAAGAAGTCACTAACTGCTATACATTTTCGGCCTTAGATAGCAGACACGTTCATGGCTTTTGGGCTCTAAGAATTCTATGGAATTTTTTATTCTATATTTTTCTCTAAGTTCGACCAATTTGGTAAAGGTCATAGCAAAAGGGGTTCTTGCAACCCTCTATCACACTCATAATCAATGGCCCATCTAACCCCCCAGACATAGCTTGATCCCCAACCTTAGCAATGATTACCCTCCCACTGCTAGCACTCAATCCACAAGCCATTGAAATTGGAAAAAAAAAGATGGGAAGGATGGGAAGAAAAGTTAGTTAAATAAAGAAAAGCTCTAAGAACATGGTGTCGCCTGAGAAGGGAAACGCTGGAAAGTTTTTGAATATTGGAGAGATTTAAAGATTTTTTGCAAAGGTAAAATGTTAAAACAATTACATGTTTTTGGATTTTATACAAATGAGAGATGAAGCACAGCCATTGGATCAAGATCCACTCATCTGAAGCGTCCATTTTTTAACCACACCTAAGGTGTTGAATTCAAACAGTTTCTCTTATTAACGCCTCAAATTGATGTGTGTCTCTAACGTACGAGCCTCGATCATCGATCTCAAAGTGCAGCGTGTGGCCATCATTACGCATTTAATAAATAACGGTTGTACGTGTATTGGAAGTTGAAACGCTTTAGTTGTCTTTTCTTGGTAACGTATAAAAATATCAAGTCATTGACACTATTATCAAAATCATACTTTATTGTTAATGAAGAAGGATCTTTATCAGCTCAACACTTTCATGCTTCGGTTCATCAAACAAATTTCCTCTATTTTCAAAGCAAGGACTTCAGTAGTTCAGCACTACATAAGGATATGAGGACATACGAGAATCAGGTTTAATTTCAAATTCCAACTATGATATCAATATCTATACTTGGACTTGGAGGACTATTATATTATTGAAAACCTAACGATGACAGTAAGACCTGCCCCAAAGAAATTCCACTCAAAACAAAAGTCCACGCATGACATGGATAACCATATCTGGATTTGGATGACTATTGTTATACTTTGCCACCAAGGCTCCTACGTGGCTCAACTGACCAACCGAAGTCCTCTTTGCCGAAGCCATGTGGCATCCCATGTGGAGCATATAAGATCTGTTAGAATCCACTAATCCGAAGCACCGAAACGATTTCATGGAATGGACCTATTGAAGCCCCCTTTTGCCGAAGTGGCGGAGCTCAACGAAGTAGAATCCAAAACTCAATTAAAACTGGGGACAACCTACATTTGAAGATCCTGAATGTATGAAATCCTTTTGGAATTATTGATTGGAATTTTTCAATAAGTAAAAAGGTTAAAGTCTTGTTAGAATGGTTATACGGCGGCTACTCCTGTTTGGGAGTATTTAATGTACTACAAGCTAATTTGGTCAAAATTGATAGCTAAGTTAAGATGCATCAGTTAATATATCAACTACAAGCTATACATAATCTCTTTTTTGTTTGATCTATGGTTTTTAATGTTTGATATTTGATCTTAACCTTTAGTTTGGTTCTTTATCAATAGTTCATTATTGTGTAAGTTGGCTTATAGATTTAGCCGGAGCATGAACATATTTGTTTCGTGTCATAAATATTATCACACGGTCAAACTCTAGATATTATTGACTTGTAATCTATCTACATGTGTTGAAATTATCTTGTGAGGATACAAGTATGCCTGATATCTGTTGTCCACATCAACAGTGCAAAAAAGGAGTAAAAAACCACCACCAATAACATGAAGTAAATATCACAAATGCACAAGAACAAAAGATAATTGACAGAGGAAATAAGAATTCACTCAAATATGGATAAAGAATATAAAGATATCTTGATTAAAATATTGTTTAACTTGTCTAAATTACAATGAAGAACTAACTAGATATAGGGAATGCTTTATACCCTTTTTAGATTTATAGATGAAAATAATACTGAAAATGCTTTAAAAGTGAAACGGGACTTGGGCCAGATGATACAGTTGCTCGAGTGCCAGGCAAGCACCAAACGGGCATCAGCTTCCTGATTTGCGCGCTCGAGCGAGAGGCCAGCGGCCAGCTAGCGAAAAAGCGTAAAAAATTTCTCCTTGATCCATATTTTGACATTTTCAAATTCAACTTAAATTTCAAACTCCCGATTTGAATTTCAACTAGAATTGCCAAATAAATTCCGAATAGCATTCCAAATAAAATTTGGATCATACCCTAATTCTAACAGTATCTCTCTCCATTGAGTTCTCTGTGTTGAGATAGGTGTCTAATAGTGTTAGGATTAATTCTAATATTTTTTTTGTCTATTAAATAAGTATTATTTATCTATTTTGATTTAGTTGTTCATTACATATTTGCGTAAGCAATTAATGATCAACTATCAGCAGCCTAGGTGTTCGCTATTAACCCTAATCCTTCATTTTTCGGATTGGAATAAGGAGTTCAGTGAAGTACAATGAGAAGAATTTGTCCTAGATTGAATAATAGAGTTTGGCACTCTATTTGGGTCAAAGAATTAGTTACTTTACCAATTTGCATATGCGATTTATCTTGACCGTAACGATAATTTATTCGAGGAGCGATACACCTAAAAGTGTATGGAATGGACCAAGACAAGTGTTGATAAATTTATAGCAAACCATGATAATGAATAATAATACATGAATGTCTTATGAATGACTGAAATACTCACAAACTTAAAGTTCCTTGATGTGTCTGATAAGTGTAATTTTTATACTTATTCGAGATCCTAAAATATCTATATTTCATAGTTCTTTTGACAAAATATATCCAAAATTTTTGTTTTATGTTATATAGGTAAAACTCAATGGTTGAACGAAGAATCGAAAGAAAGAAGCAAAAATTGGTGGAAAATGACAAAATCCAAACTATGAGGACCAAATTGAAAAGATTCAATAGTTGTTTGGACCAAAAGATCATACTTTGAAGATTGCTATGAGACAGTTGGATGAAATTAGAACTCAAAAAGGAATGAAATATGATCACAATAAAATTTCAATCGCACAAGTTATATTCCAGATTTCTAGTCGAAGATTGAAACCGATTTTTGGCACAGTAAAATTCAGAATTGGAAAAATCATATTTCTATAAAAGTTGTAGCTATTTGAGTTAGCTTTTCAACACACTTTGAATCGAATCAATCGGATATCAGGAGAAAGATTTATGACCAAAATACTGATTACTTTGCAAAGATCAAAAAATCCACGCGCGAATGGAACTTTCCTTATTCGATTAGAACTCTTTTGGAAACCAATTTGGACGGAATTTTCAACCAATTTTCGACTCCTACAAATACATAATAGAAGAATACATATTGGAGAGCTCCCATGTACATATTATACTTAAAGGAGGAGAATTCATAATTTTTGTGAGAGAATTGAATGAGGTTTGCAAAAATTCAATCAAGTGAAGATTCAAACTTGATTTTTGGGCAAAGAAGAGAAGGTGCAAGTGGAGATTCATCAAGAAATCATTAAAGAGATTCAAGATTTCAATATTCATCTTCGTCTTCTCAATTTATCAAAAATCCGGGTTATATCTTTTCACTTATATATAATTTCTTGTAATTTCAATATGCTAG
>CAIGRQ010200856.1:0-15965 GCA_903798375.1 Fraxinus sp. D2006-0159 | reverse complement strand
CCTAAAACTGAGAGAAAATGTTACTGCAATATACTCTAAAACCAAAATTCTATATTTTTATTAAGTTTACTAAGCCCCGTTTGAGCCTTATTTCCAAAAAAAAAACTCAGCATTTTTTAAAGCTCACTTTCAACAGCACATTCTCTAATAAAATAATTTTGGTGTAAACCTAAATCTTTTTCCTACCATTAACCACACATTCACCAAAAAGATCACTATTACAAAATTTATTATCCAAAAAAAGGGCTCAATCAGGGGCTAATTTAAATTACAAATTACATTGTAGTAAGAAGTAAATAAGAATCTATCAGAAAGTAAAATTTTTATCCCATTTTTTAGTAAAAAAATATAAAAACCCAAATTGAAGAGCAAAAATTCCAATTAGCACTCACTAAAATAGTAACAGTGTAGCTAAAACTTATCACAAATACTCAAAAGAAATGTTTTTCATGAAATACATTAAAGAATCCAGTAGATAAATAAACCTATACGCATACCCATATACATACATAATCTACACATAGGCAGAGGCACCCATCGATCGGAGTTCAGGGTTAGATGGATCGATGGATAGAGATCTCTTCTTCCTCATCCGCCATGAATTGGCTTGCTCTCCATGTGGGTGAAACCGATGCTTCAGTGCGTGAGTGAAGTATGGGTATTGGGGAGGTTTAATATTTCTCTCAGTTGGTTTTGGAGCTTTTGGGGGTTTTAAGGCGTAAAGATTACGGTTGTTAGAGGTTTTATTTTATTTAAATGTATAAATCTAATTTGCTATTTTTTTAGAGTAGTGGATGTAATTTTCCCTTCTAATTATGCATTTCTTCATCTAAATAAATACTGTTGTCATGGTTGGCTTTAAATACTATAAAACCCATATAAACATATATGAAAACTTTTTTAGAGTTTCCAAATGTTTGCTGATAAGTTTTACACTTTTTTGGACCGTTGAATAAGAACAATTGTTGATTAATTATTTGAAATATGACTTAATTCTATGTAAATACAACTTTGTAGGTGAACTTGATGATTGTGGTGGAATTGGAGAACGGCGAAAAGGGGTTAAAGTGAATCAAATATAAAGTTTGGGGACAAAAACGCAAACAATCAAAAGTTTGCTCAGACCAAAGAACGGGGATTCAAAAGTACAAGGACTCAATTGGATAAGAAAATAAGTGAAATGACCAAAAAGAAGTGAAAAATGGCAAAAAAGACCTTAGTGAAAGCTTAGAGGCTAAGTTGCAAACTTGGCCCCCAAAGTACAGACCAAGGCACGCGCTCTTGCCTGTAGGAGAGATGCATGCCTCAGCCACATACCGAGGTGCTTGAAGCATCCCAAAAGTTGCAGCGCATCCCCTAGTTTGTATCAGGCGTGCCTCAAGTGGAAAAATGAAAAAAAAAAAAATCTTTATTTCTTTATTCTGTTTAGATAACAAATGAAGGTAATCTTTTTGACATCCTATAAATAAGAGAACACGTCCGCCACAGGGAGAGCTAAATTTTATTAAAAAGAGAGAGAAAAGAAAGATTTTTACATTCAACCTCACTTTAACGTAGCAAACCCCATGAGTTTCAAGCGAAGAATTGAACCTCTTCTCAAGTTCTTAGACTCGGGTTATTTTTTCTTATTCTTTTATGTAATTTTCATATGACCATGTTAAATTAAAGTTTTTATGTATTGGATGAGTGACAAAACCTTTTGATTTTTAGTTTTAATTCAAGACTTTGTGTTTTTCCATTAATCATTTTTCTGTTGGAGATTATGGCAGAGCCCCATTTCAGTAGATGTGGTTATTTAGGGGAGGGTTGGATGCCAGTTGGCTTATCGCTACCAGTGTTGTTCCGAGACTGAAACTATCAGCTATATTTTCACTGGTAATAGCATCTTCAATTAGGTATGGCAACATTTTAAAGAAATTTTTCAGATACCTATGAGTTCAGGAGAGGGAGTNTAGGGGAGGGTTGGATGCCAGTTGGCTTATCGCTACCAGTGTTGTTCCGAGACTGAAACTATCAGCTATATTTTCACTGGTAATAGCATCTTCAATTAGGTATGGCAACATTTTAAAGAAATTTTTCAGATACCTATGAGTTCAGGAGAGGGAGTCAGACAGAGATTCCAAAGATGGATGTATTCTGGACAGTATGTTCGTTGTGGACACATTCATATTATCATTCCTCTACTGATATTTTGGTAGTCAGACGTATCATTTGGAGGGTCTATCACATGATCTCTTTTCTGGGAGGACTGCTTCAAGCGGTGCATTGGCGAGGAGATTTGACACTGCACCTATATTTGGTATTTTTATAGACCCCTCTTCCCCATATCCCCCTATTCTGGTTTGGTGGCGCACTTCATCAATCGGATATGTCATGATCAATACTGATGGATGTGTCAAGGATGGTTATGCGAGTGGGGAGGCATCATCAGAGATCACGCAGGACACTGTATCATGGCTTTCTTGATTTCGTATGGACCATGCATGATATTAGAGACAGAGCTCCAGACTATTCTTGATGGGATTTTACTTGCTCAAGGACTGGGTTATTCAGCGATTTGGGTTGAGTTAAATTCTACAATAACTATTCACCGTATCACTAGGAGAGGAGGACCATGGGTTATTCCGGGCATACTTAGATGTATCACATACATCATATCATTCGACAGAGATATAGTCTCCCACATTTACAGAGGAAACCAAGTTTCATATGCTTTTCCTGCTAAGGGTTGGGGTCATCGGCGATATCAGGTATATGGACCATTTGACCTACCATGACATTATAGTGTACTAGTACAAGTTGACAAGCATGGATTGCCCAGTATATGAGTTTGAATTTTATTTTAACTTTCAATACTTATTTTTTGTCTTTTCTTTTACATTATTTCTTATTGTAAAGGAAGTAATACTTCCTTACTTAATGTTTTATTCTTCGTCACTAATTTTCATTGTAAAGGAAGTAGTACTTCCTCGTTTACTGCTCTCATTATTTTCATGTAACCATAGTATTCTTTCACCACAAGTGAGGGCATATTAATAAAATCTCGGAGGTACCACCCTCCTTTAACTAAAATAAAAAAATAAAAAACATATTCATTAATCTTCCATTGTTTTAATGTTTGCGCACTATTAAGACAATTAGTTGCTTATTTGTAGTATTGAAAAACTCACAATAGGTAGAACGCACGGACAATAAATATTAGTAATAATATTTATGGCGTGATAATCATAAAATTAAATGCTTGTTTTTTACATGAACTCGGATTAAGAATATGATCGGGTCGTGTTAAACATATGTTTAGTATATATTGGAAAAGAATATTAAATAAAATTGACTTATCGATTGTCACAAACACATTAATGACTTTGATTAACACGTTGAGAATTGGAACTAAAAGTTAATTGGTGGAGTCCGATATCCAATACATTCGTTTCGTATTTCATAAAAAACCATAATTTATTACTTTCATAGTATAATTGAGCGAAAAAACATCAACAAACACCTTATTTTGTTACAATTTATCGAATTTGGGAACATTAATATGCTAGAATTAAACATTATTTCTCGTGGGACAATACTTTAACTTACTACATTACTACTTGTCAACAAATCCCGTACACTTGCTAAATTTTACCGAACAAGTTTTTGGCTTTGTCATCGGGAATTGATAGCTTAATTATAGTTTATTAGTTATATTATATTCTATTTTTACTTGTTTTAGGTTTACATCACATTATCTCATTCTTTTATGTTTCGACTCTTTTAAGGTAAACAACAATTTATGCAAAATGCCGACGAGATCGATCTAGCTCCGATAGATCACGAAATCGAAAGGACTTTCAGACAACGCATAAGAGAACAACGTGAAGCAAGAGAAATGGCTTGAAATCAGAATCAAAATTAGAATCAGTTTCTTCCACAGCTAGAACTACAGAGGGCTATGGCTGATGAGGCCCCTGTATTAGTTGGAGATTACGTTAATCCAGTATATGCACCAGTGAAACTGCAATCATCTACTCACCTTTTGGGCAGCCTAATTTCCATGTTCAACTAGATGTCATCAATCTCTTCCAGAATCATCAGGACATCAAGTTTTTCGAAATATGCATTTAAAATGTGGCTATTCCCATACATGTTGAAGGATGCAGCAAGGGAGTAGGTTTGCACTTTACCTCACAGGAGTATTTTATCTTGGAATGATATGGTACAAAAGTTCACGATGAAATTCTTTCCGCCATTTCGAGTCTACCAAATCAGAAATGAAATTCATACTTTCAAACAGAAGGACCTCAAGACATATCTTGAGGCTTGGGCATAATTCAATTGTTTGTTTAGGAAGTGTCCTAACCTTGTCATTCCTAAACAAGCACAGTTTTACATCTTCTACTATGGATTACACCTAGAATATCGTACTATGGCAGATGCTTCAGCGGGTGGTTCATTTATGAAGATGGGCATTGACGAGGCCTATGAATTTTACGAGACGATAGTGGATAATTAATCAATATGGCCAACCGATAGAGAAACTCCAAAGAAAATTGCATGGGTGCATAATATATATGTTGTGATAGTAATAGTGGTACAGATGGAAGTGCTTACAAAGAAACTCGATAATTTAGCTCAGTATGTTAACATGGTACACCAACTAGCATCGGTTTGCTCAAGTTGCATGGCAAATCATGTTACTGCAAGTTGCCATTTTACCTCTACTCATGTTACTCAGCCTGAGTAAGTTAGCTACGCACAAAACTTTCAAAGTGGATAAACCCTCCAAATTTCTCGTGGTCTAACAATCAAGGGTAGGGATGATGAAGTAATTACTAGAACAGACCACTAGGGTTCCAACAACAGCATCAGCAGCAACAACATCAAGATAGGAAGCCTTCGTTAGAAGATTTGCTCTCTCAATACATCATGAACACTATGACTAACTTTAAAACCAACACGCTTCTATCAAGAATTTGGAACACTTTGTCTAGCAATACAGAGGAACAGGTCAAAGCCATCATACAAGCAATGTAGTTGAATTACGAGAAATACAAGTGAAATGGCTAGCTACACGTGGATCAGTTTGATAAAATCACAGAAAAATTCAGTAGAATCTTCATATAGTCTACAGGTTAAGGAAACTTCTCATGTCAAAACTTATGTACCTTCCATTCCCATAGAGATTGTAAAATCACAAGCTTGACAAGCAATTCGCAAAGTTTTTGGATATTTTTAAGAAGTCGCATATCAATATACTATTTGCAGAAGTCTTAGGTCAGTTGCGAAGCTATGCAAAGTTCATGAAAGATATACTATCGAACAATAGAAAGTTGAAGGATCATGAAACAGTTATCTTGACTTAAGAGTGCAGTGCAAGAATCCAAAAAAAGTTAACACCGAAATTAAAAGATCCATGAAGTTTTAATACTCTTTACAATATAGGTAACAAATATATAGATAAAGCATTATGTGATTAATAAGCAAGTATTAATTTAATTCATCTATCTCTTTTTAGGAAATAAGGTTTGGGAGAAGCAAAAGCCACTAAAACTACATTACAGTTGGCTGACAGGTCGATCAAACACCCTTGAGGCATCGTTGAGGACATCTTGGTAAAGGTTGACAAGTTTATATTTCCCATGGACTTTATTATCCTAGATATGGAAGAAGAAAATGACGTTTATCTCATATTGGGTCATCCATTTTTTAGCTATTGGCAGAGCTCTGATAGATGTGTAAAATGATCAATTAATATTGAGACTAGATGAAGAAGAGCTTACAATCAACGTCTTCAAGGCATTCAAATTTCAAAATGAATTAGATTCATGCATGTATAAAGATATGATAAGAGAAGTAGTAACAGAGGTTTTCAAATTAGACCATCCTCAAAATTCGCTTGATGCGTGCTTGGTACACTCTCAGGACACACCAATCGAAAAAGAAAAAGCAAAAGAATATGCTAGATACATGGTAGCTTTACCACTGTTCTTACAACAATCGGGTAGACTATCTCCGATATAAAAGGGATCAACCATTCTCTTTGTATATATAAAGTTTTGATGGAAAATTATTACAACCCTTCGGTGGAGCATCAACGCAAGTTGAATCCGACCATGTAGAAGGTGATGAGAAAAGAGGTTTTGAAGCTTTACCACAAACTTAATATTGCCACTAGGAATGATCCCTTTCCCTTCCCATTCACTTTGTAGCAACCAAGACAGCAACAAATGTTCTACAATCAGGTTTTTATTGGCATACACTGTTCAAGGGTACCTATCCTTTGGTTAAGAGATGTGAAAAATGTTAGAGGACCGAAAATATTTTAAGGTAAAATGAGATGCCCTTAAATGGTATTTTAGAAGTGGAAATATTTGATGGTTAGGGTATTGATTTCATGGGACCATTTCCATCTTCATACAGGCAGCAGTACATCTTGGTGGCGATGGATTACGTGTCCAAATTGGTAGAGGGTGTAGCTTTTCCAACTAACGACTGACAGGTTGTGACTCAATTCCTTAGAAAGGGTATTTTCTCGAAGTATGGTACCTCGCATGCTATTATTAGTGATGGCAGAAAGCATTTTTGCAACTGTTAATTTTGCATCATTGTTGACTAAGTATGAGGTTAAGCATCTTGTATCGACTCCTTTTCATCCTCAGACTAGTGGACAGGTGAAAATCTCCAATAGAGAGTTGAAGAAGATTCTCGAGGTTATAGTCAATGCATCACGTAAAGATTGGTCAAAGAAATTGGATATCCACTTTGGGTATGTAGAACATCTTTTAAGACTTCGACTGGCATGTCTCCATACAAGTTGGTGTTTGACAAGACTTGTCATCTATTAGTTGAGTTAGAGCATAAGGCATATTCGACTACACATTTGCTCAATTTCAATATAAAGGCAGTAGGGAAGCATATGATTCTTCAACTTTATGAGCTCGATGAGTTTTAATTGGAAGCATATGAGAGTGCCAAGCTATATGAGGAAAAGATAAAAAGATGGCACGATATGGATATCAAGGAGAAAGAGTTCGAGGTATATCAACAGGTGTTGATGTTCAATCACGCCTTAAGCTCTTTCTTGGCAAGTTGAGATCTAGGTGGTCGAGGAGTGGTAGCCATGTTTTCACATGGTGCAGTGGTATCTTAAGATTAGGTGAGGAGGTTCAAAGTCAATGGGCAACAATTGAAATTGGGGAAGTGACCACTCCATTGAGAAGACAACCATGCCATTTAATAATGCAGAATAGCTTGAGCAACAAAGTCGAGCTATAGACTACAAACAAGTGCTTATGGAGAGGTAGCCAAATTTTCTTCCTTTTTATTTATTCAGATTTGATGTATTAGAATAGGATTTTTATGACTTTGGTATGTTAGAGTAGATTAGGCATCATTCATCAATTACAATGGTCAAAGGAGTCTTACATGCATTCACATAAGTTTCAAACGTGTTTTGCATGAGTTTGGGGGTGTTACAACCATACTTAGGTGAGTTGTAGTGAAAATCATCCGTTTCGAGGCAAAAACAAGATTTATGGGTCTTAACCAATCACGAGTGTCTTAGTTGAGAAAAATATTGAATTTCATGAAGTTTTTGTGTTTCACACCAACTTCACACTTTGTAAACGTTTTTAGAGATGTTTATAACAATTTAGAATGAGAGTTGTGATAAATTTGGATTAGAGTGGAAAAACGAGGATTTTTAACGAAGTTGATTAAAGAAGTGTGTTTCAAAGTTGATATTAATTTTCAAAATTTTTCATCATTACACACACATTATACTCGTAAAAATATATTTTTTTGGTACAAAAACTGAGGTATAGAGGGTCGAGGCGGGTTGAAAAGGGTTAACAAAATGGTGCAGGGGAAAAAAATTTACTGCTGATATTAAGGGCATGAGGCAAGAAAATGGCCGCATTAGTTGAGGCACATTAGTTGAGGCGCGTGCCCCACCTTGCACTAGGCATGTACCTCTTGGCAAGTTTGAAGGGTTTTTAATCCCCAAAACCAGCCACAATTCCTACACAACACATCCTATACCTCCTACGCACAACACACCCTTTCACATACACATATTCATTCTCCTCACCAGATTACCACGTTCAATCACAAAGTTTCATGTTGACATTCATTCCAAGGTGCCTCTCAACATCACAACAACGGGTTTTCCTAAATTGCTTCACACATATATTCAAAATTTTGCACATTTGTTTCAAAATTGCTTGGAACTTCTTATTTTGTAATCGATGGAAGGGATTAGGTAGTGGATTTGGTTGGTTGTTTTGTGACTTTTAGGGATTAAACACATTTGACGGTTAATCTTGAATTTTGGTTATGAGTCATGCTTTCAAAGTGTTCGATAAAATGTCGATGTGTAGTATTTGTTTGAATTTTGCACCAAACTCACCCAACACGCTCATGCTACATAAAGAAGCACACCTACATACTTGCATTCAAGTTTGAAACATGTTATGCACGAAGTTAGAAGGAACGAAAGACTTAGCTTGAGTCCCTAGTCTGTGGCCACCTCTTGCACCTGTAGCTTTGTATTTGTTTCCCAGTAGTCTACATCTCTTGCATTAAAGCATTGCATTCCATTCATTTGGTCCCCCTTTCTCCGTATCATGTGCACTATAGTCAAATCATGCAGGTTACTTTCACTGCACAATTAGACACCAAAATGATAATGCGAGGCCTCTGCATCCAAATGAAAAGAAAAGGCTGACACATCTGGCACCATGACATGTACATATGTCGACGATGACAACATGAAATGTTTTCTTCGTACGGATCACAAGAGGCTCTTTGATTAGGTATTTCAGAAGAGTAAAATGTGGCCAGAGAGGCAGGTTGTTCTGGGAGACTTTAAGAGGTATGAGATATCGGTCGAGCAGGTGGGCAAGAGTGATAGAGAAGCCATATAGGATATATCTAACTTTAGTTTAAGAGTTTTATTCAAACTTCAACCACCAGATCGACTATCAGGAAACAAAACATGAATACTACACATGGATCGGGAACAAGTGAGTAATGTTCACCCCCGAGGTGATTGACAAGTACTATGGTCTGACTCGGGACAACATCGTCCTAGTACCTATGGAGGATAGTTTAGATGCTTTATGAGGGACATGGAGAAGTAAGAAAGGAGTTTCAATATAATAAGTTGACTCGTTCCTTAAAAGTGTTGATGCCACAACATTGAGCTTGCCTCGCATATGTCTACTTTCAACTTTCCCAAAGAGGGGCTTTTCTTTTACTTGGCACATGGTTTCAAGATTGATTTTGGGACATTCATCTACGACTAGATTTTTTAGTTTAGCTTTGCACCACATGTACATCAGAAAATGATTTTTTTTAGCTTTATCTATGGGATATGCTTATCATTGGGAGTATGACTCTTTCCCGCGGACTAGTCGGCCTAATCTAGTGTTGCTATCAACCGAACGATCATGGAATAATCTTGACTAAAATATCCTTACAAGTAGGAAGCGCTGTAACAGCAAGAGGGCATGAGCCCGCAGCCAGACCCTAGCGCCGACACACCACTCATGTAGTAGTTACTTGCTGGATAGATTGAAATCCAAGGACCCAAGCATCTTCTCAAATTCAAGGACCCAAGCATATTCTCTATCCATAAGATGCTTGGGTCCTTGGATTTGAGAGTTAGTCACATGGAGACCTGCGGCACTACTACACATGATCATATGATGTTGGTGTTGGAGAATGCTTCCAATACGAGCATGAGGAACGATATGGTCACCGAACAGATGGATCGATATGTCGGATGAATTGATGAGCTTAATATCTAGGTTGATCGATATTATGATATGATGAACGACGTCCAAGTCGAGATGGGCCAATAGTCTGCTATGTTGAAAGAGATTCTCATACGAATGCCTTCACATCTACCTCCATCTTCTTCAAATCCAACGGGTTTTGGGGATCATATATCAGTTCCACAACTGCCACCGTAAAATTGATCGGAGGAGTCTCTATGTCCCCTCTTTGCTTTGCCTTCCTTTTTTGCATTTTACAAACATAATTTTGTACATTGACGGCAATACACATGTTATGTTAGGGGTGGCTATTTAATTCATCATCAATTGTTGTCTAGTGTTAAAATTAACCGCTTTTGTGTGATTGTTGAGTGTTAAAAAAATCAAAATCACAAAAACATTTTCTTTTAATTCTCACTACTTTTGTGTGTCTCTGTGGGTTGGATAGCTTTATTGGTAATGATGTATATATTGGAATTATGTTTCAGACAAAAAAATATGGAGATATTACATGTTGGGTTGATTGATACTGAATGATGTGAAACTTGATTTTTATTGTATACGACACTCATGTTTTGCATTTTGAGTTAATGAACTGGTTCATATTCTAAGAAAAGTTGGACATAGTTGATTATATCCCAAACAAATCAGATTATATACTTCGTTACACCACCTATGGGATATTATGGAGATGTTTCAACTAGTATAGGCGATCACTAAGATGAATAGAGGTTCTATGCATGACATTATTGTGTGGATTACCTAGAACCAATAAGATGAAAGTATGTGAAAATCTTGAGTTAAAGGTTGATTTTCTAAAATTGGTGTTTAATAAGAGGTATTGTATTAATCTTGGCAAATAGAAAAAATGAAATGACTTAATTTTGAAAATTTTCTTTAGAGCCTTTTTGACTTGAGTAATTGAGCCTACAATGGTATTTAAAATTTGGTACCCTATAGTCATCTGAATTGGGAGTCATCGGCTAAAAGCTTGCTAAATGGGTCATTCAGTCGCTTAATGGAGAGAAGTCATCACGTAAAATGAGGAAAAAAATTGAATGGTAGAACAAAGAGAGCAGAAAGCAGGTGCATGATACAAAAAATGCGTCAAATGCCAAGATTAAACCCCAAATGCTTATTAAAGATAATTAGACCTTTGATAAAGAATTATTAGCTTTGTTAATTTTTGGAGGCCAAGATAAACAAAATATAGGGGAATCCTCATTCGGTGAAGTTTTTACTTGTACTCATAAAACCTATTCGGACTAGAGAGAGCAAGGAATAGCCAGCTAAACTTCAACTTAGAAACACACCTTTGAAAAGTAAATGAAAAGTACAAGTTTGTGGGTGGGGGGGGGGGAGGGGAGGGAGAGGTGTATCTCATGATTTTGTGGGTGGGGGGGGGGGGGGGGAGGGAGAGGTGTATCTCATGAGTGGAGAAAGTAAATAGTTGACTATTAAGGGTCGGGAATTGAACCAATTATAAGCTTGTGATGTTTTACACGAGTATTCACACACATAATGTCGAGTTTTGCATTTGAATAAGTAGAAGTAAAGTTCAACTATGCAATTTTGATACTATTCATTATATTGATACATAAATTCCAATCCTAAGACACAGCATGTTATCTAGCCAATTTTTGTTTGAATTAAACTATAACTTGTTTGAGAACAAAAAATGTTCAAGTTTGAGGGTATTTGATAAGTATATTTCATACACTCATTTGTGCCGTTAAAAAAGAACAATAATTGATTAATTATTTGAAATATAGCTTAATTCTGACATCGATGATTGTGGTGGAATTGAAGAAAACGAGTGAGAAAGGGCTGAACTGAATCATATCTAAAGTTTGGGGATTAAAACGTAAACAATCAAAAGTTGGATTGGACCAAGGAACAGAGATTCAAAAGTGCTAGGGCTCAATTGGGGTAAGAAAATAACTAAAAGGATAAAAAAGAAGTGAAAATGGGCTAAAACGGACCTTTGAGAAAGTTTAAGATGTAGATCAAGGTGCGCTCTCGCGCGTGCCTCAGACACACATTGAGGTGCCTGAAGGATCCCAAAAGGTCCAAGAGCGCCCTAGTTTGCACTAGGTACACGTCTCAAGTGGAAAAATGAAAAAAAAATGTTTATTTTCTTATTCTGTTTAGACAACAGTTGAAGATAATCTTTTTAACATCCTATAAATAAGAGAACATGTCCAAAACACAGGGAAAACAGAATTATTTCAAAAAGAGTAAGAAAAGAAAGATTTTTACATTCAAGTAGCAGAATTGCATCATTTGGGATTGAGTTTCAAGCGAAGAATTGAAGTGTTCAATCTCTTCTCAAATTTCTTAGTCTCAGGTGATGTCTTTTCTTATTCTTTTGTGTAATTTTCATACGACCATGTTAGAATAAACTGTTTATATATTGGATGGATGACAAAACCTTTTGATTTTCAATTTTTAATTCAAGACTTCGTGTTTTTCCATTAATTATTGTGTTGTGGTTTCATATTCATTAATCTTCTATTGTTTTAATCTTGCACACCATTAGAACAATTAGTTTCTCATTTGTAGCGTTCGAAAACTCACAATAAGTAAAACACTATAGAACACACGGGCAATAAGTGTTAAGAATAATATTTATGGCGTGTGTGGTTGCGTGAGATAACCCTAAAATTAAATGCATGTTTTTCATATGACTTCATATTAAGAATATAGTCGGATCATGTTAAACATGTGTTTAATATATATTGGAAAATAATATTAAATAAAATTGGCCTATTGATTGTCACAAACACATTAATTATATCAACACAAGTTGAGAATTTGAACTAGAAGTTAATTGGTGGAGTACAATTTGGGACTGTAGACCAAGTCTTCGATGTTTTTCAGTCAATTATCATATGCGAGTTAACCCTAGTAAACCAAGAATGACGCAAGAGAACAAATAAACAAGAAAGGGATTGAGTGCTCCAGTTTTGGTAGTCTTTGCAGTTAAAAACAAAAACATGGTAATCCAAAAATCGATCTCGAAGACTAGCTGGCAAGGTCGTGCCCTCAGTATTCCTAGAGATGGCCGGCGACTCCTTCTCTTGCCTTTAGCTTAATGAATTTCTTGAACCACCTCATTTATAAGACATTTATTTATTAAAATTTGTAATACTAGTTGTCACACATGTGCAACATCTTATTGAGTAGCAATACTTCTAGAGCGTGCTCTAATATAATAGCATCACTTTTAGAGCGTGCTCTAATATTATATTAATTATTCATTTAAAGGTTTAAATTGTGAAAGAAATTCAAATTACTTCAATTTAATATTCAAAGAAACAATAAAACTCAAATACCAAATTATTTTTTTTTTATGGAAATTTAACTAATTAATGTGGTCGCTTTGTTGATAGCTTAATTTTCCATTAGATTAAATTGGATGACTTCTTGAAAAATGCTTAGTGTTTGACTTCTTCTTATTTCTATTACTTGAACTTGACCAAGCAATATGATTTGATTTGATTTGATGAGATTGAATTGAATGATAGACCACAAAAAATGAAATACAAAGAAATATTTATGTTGATAGAATCAATTAGCTAAGTGCCTGTAATAAAGAAAATATACCAATAGAAATTGGTAGGTAGGGCACAAATAATCAATTCTAGCGCCATCGGGAGGTGAGAAACAGGACAAGCTGCTCACAGGCTCGGTTCAATCCATAGGACTTGTGGCTCGATTATTTTTATTTCCTCATTTTTGGACTTGTTTGACTAACTTCTTAATATAATTGCTTATTTTTGGTTTATTTTATTAATTTATTAAAAAAACAAAAAAAGAACCAGCACGAGAGCATATTAAAAAAAAAAGGGAGAATCGACTCGTGACTAACTCAGCTCGTGAGGCCCACAAGCCAAAGGATCAAGCTGAGCTCGGGTATATATAATCGGTTCAACCTATTGCCACCCCTAGACTATATTGATAAGTGTAATTTTTAGTATTTTTCACTTATTCGAAACCTGAAATAACTATATTTGATAGTTCTTTTAACAAAATATATTATAAATTGTTGTATTTTATATTTAATGGGTAAAACTATTTGAATGGAAAAGGAATTGAAGAAATGAAGTAAAAGATGGCGAAAAATGGTAAAATTCAAAATATAAGGACTAACTTGTGTTCTAAGAAAGAGTTGAGGATTTGGAAATCAAACATTAATTAATAGGGCCTCAATTTGGAGGCACTTTAGTTGGATTAAAAACAATTAGAAAGAACTTATTCGAGAATTATTCACGCTTGGTCAATTTCCGGTGATCTCGTTCTACTTTTGCATGTTTAATTTCAATATTATACTAGGTTAGATTTTTACATTGCTAAGATATTGATGAACCCTAGTTTTGAATTTTTTAGTATTAATTAATTATTGAGTTAATTTGTTTGAATGCGTAGATATTTATTAAGGTTTAGATTGTGAATGTGGAAAAGAAAGCAGATTCAGTTAATTCCATATTTGTTCACGTTTAGTCAATTTCCTGTGATGTCCTTCCACTTTTACTTGTTTAAGGGGGGGGGGGGGGGGGGGGGAATTTTTACATTGCTAAGATATTGATGAACCCTAGTTTTGAATTTTTTAGTATTAATTAATTATTGCGTTAATTTGTTTGAATGCGTAGATATTTATTAAGGTTTAGATTGTTTTTCAATTAATTGGCCATTAGTTGAATTGTTTATGAATTTTATTATCATCGAAAGAGGTAATAGAATCGTTAGCACATAGTAATAAATATTGTGAAGTTCGATAGATGATAGATATATACCTCTATGTTCTGCATGGTTCATAAAAATGTTTTAGTTCATTAATACATTTATCATATTCGTATTTCTTATCTAAAGATATGAAGTTCGCATAAGGAGAATATATTTAATTACTATCGAGAGAAAATTTTAAATAAATTTGAAATTTCGACCAACTCACATGATAACAAAGAATCATTTTAATTGTTGTACTAAAAGTGGATGAACAAAGTGGATTCTACATCTTAGCAATACATCTCAAAAATTTCGTAAACTTTTACTTTGATTTCTATTACGTGATAAATTAGACATAGATTTACTACAAATTATTACTGCTATTCGATTAAAGATATTATGAACTTTAACTCGATAAAATCGTAGTTCTCGTGGGTTCGACACTTTACACACTACTATACTACTTGATCACGATCTCGTTCACTTGCGAATTTTCAAACAGTCAAATTTTTGGCGCCGTTGTCAGGGACTACTGTTTTTGATACGTTAAATTAATTTTAATTTTAATCTGAATTTTACTGATTTTCTTTAGTTTAAAAAAATATTGTGTTTCTTGCTTACTTTTTCGAGAACGTGTATGTGAAGTTTGAGAACGGGTGATCTTGCTCAATTTGACGTGGAGATCAAACAAACATTCAACCTTCGAAAAAGATAACAGTTGGAAACACGCCAAAAATAGAAAGAGAAAAATATGGCAGAGGGAAATCCAAATCAAATAGTAATGGGGGCTAATCGGGAAGCAGGACAACCGAATGTGGTGGCAGCTAATGAAAATGCAAGGTTAATGGAAGAGTACATGGTTCCATCGGTCGTGAAAAGCAAATCTAACATAGTATATCCGGCGTTTGTTTAGGCAAACATTCACCTACGGACAGATGTGATCAACATGTTCCAAAACGAGCTACAATTATTTGGGAGAGCTTCGGAGAATCCCAACGCTCATGTATCAAGATTTTTGAACATGTATGCAACTATCGAATATCCAGGGATATCCAGTGAAGCAATCAAGATGAGTCTTTTCTCATACACTTTGAGAGACTTAGGCAGAGAGTGGTTAGACACTTGTCCACCTCAGAGCATCACTACATGAAATCAATTGAGTCAAAAATTTCTTAGCAAATATTTTCCATTAAAAAGGATTGCAAAGCTAAGAGACGAGATCACAACATTCCAACATCTGGACTTGAAATATTATTCGGATGCTTGGGAACGATACATAGGTTTACTCCGCCAATGCCCACAACACGGATTACAGAAATGTCTTCAAGTGCAATACTTCTGCATTGGTCTGAATTCGATAAGCATGGCTAATGTGGACTCCGCATGTGATGGTTCTATCACAAAAAGAACCGCAGAGCAAGTCTATCAAATCATGGAGGACCTGGCATTCACCAGTGCACTGTGGCCTACTGA
>CAIGRQ010200841.1:0-11862 GCA_903798375.1 Fraxinus sp. D2006-0159 | reverse complement strand
TAAATGCATTTTAATTTTTTGCCCCTACAATACAATAACTCTGAATCCGCCCCTGAACATGCCTTAAAAGAATTGAGCGACCCCAACTCCGATGTAATGAATTTTAAAGGCATTAAAAGTGATGTGGCATCTTTCAACTCAACTTGAAAAATTACGAAAAGCTAAGAAAGTGTTAATGGCGGAATCTCGACTGAACTTGAAGGAATGTATGCAAACCGTAAAAGGTATTAATAAGAGAGAATTTGATTGTTAATCAACCTAAAAATAAATTCTGGCCATGTCACCACTTGGAGAGGTCGAGGATGAGGTCGACTTGAGCCCGAACCTTATTTCAGCTGGATTCCTTGCGTGGACAGGGGAACTTTGTAAAAACTTCTTTTCTTACTTTTTCAGATAGAATTTTTTGTACGATGATTTTGCATACAAAAAGGCAGTGTCAGTGTCAGTGTCACTACAATTTTCAAGCAACTTCTCTCATCACTCTTCTAATTGTTTGATTGATTTTTATTTATTAATTTGTTCCTTTTTGGTATTACTATACTAGTTTGATAAAGAGTTTCTACTGTATAATCTGTACTTATATATTTCTATTGCATTCTTATACCTCGTAATTTACATAAGAACAAAAATAATTTATTCAGTTTCTTGTCAAACTTCTAAATATAGGAAGAAAAGGTCGGTTCTATTATGATGTTCGATAAGATGAAAGAAAATTAAAGTTATTTTTTATAAATTATGGAAGTGATATTTCTTTAGCCTTTGATGCTATATGTCATGTAGGTAGTAATGGATACATATATTTTACACAAAAGTAAGGTATTTTATGAAAAAACATAAGTTAATCGAGATGCATCACGTGACTTGAACGATATTACAACTTGAATAGAAATACATGTTTGTATGCGCTAGTTATTTCGCGAAGATGATGTGGCTTTCCACATCTTTTTGGAATGTGCAATTGCTAATTTGCTACCAAGGTTGTATTGTAAATATATTCCATTTCTTCATTCGTTATTAAATTGTATTTGTTTTACTTAAAAAAATCTAAAAAAAATATTAGTTAGTATACAATTTTAACTTCGCTTATATATTATGTAGTTATTTCTAAGCAATAACACGGGAGGATTTTTTTAATTAAATTACATATTCGTTATACTTCAAGGGTAAAAACTTTAATTTTGAGTTTTTTTCCAAAAACAATTGACCAACCATCTCAAGATTGAAGATTCTCAACTCACCTCATTAAGTTTTGAAGATATGCCAACTCGTGCTCGACTCGCATGATGGACCGAGCCGTGCCCAAGCAACTCGATCGATCCATCTAACACTCCATATGTCAAATGCACAATTAATTTCTTAAGAGATACTATTTGGAGTTTCAATTATGACCTTTTTTATGATTGAGGTGGATGGGTTGAAAGTGAAAGACAACTAAATTTAAGGATAAGGTTTTGTTTGCAAATTAGTGCTTGTACGGATTTAAGTTAAAATTAAAGTCAAACATTAATTTTGACCACACATTCATAATTATCCTTTATTTATTATACATACATTTAACAACTCATTACTACTAATAGAGAAAATAATAATTTACAAAAAATGCTATGTTGTATTTCTTTTATAATATATTTCATTATTCACTATTGTAATTTTCCTTTGATGGTGTTAGAGATAGCTACTTGACTGGTAATCAAATTTAGGCATGGTAAAGCCGTAAAGGGGTGGGAGCTATGTCCCTCATCCCCATGAATGGGATCAATAATTTTGTCATCTTTAATTCAGATTACTATATTACTATTTTTTATTTTATTTTAATAAATTTTATCCAGAATTCTTTTACATTTTCAAAATTATGTTATTTAAAAACTATTTTTTTCTCTCTCTACCCGATTCGTGACTATTTTTGAATGGAGAACGTGTTGAAGTATATGGACCATTCAACCAGGACCCTCCACCTGAGGTTTTCAGGGAGCTTGTAGTACGCATTCAATTGTTTCATTCTTAAAAGTTTTATGTAACTAAATTCGTTAACTTAAAACTCAACAATAAAATAATAACAAGATTGTAATACACAAAATATTTATATTACAATAAAATAATAAGATTGAAAAATATTCCCCACGATCATTTAAATGCAAAGTTCTAAAAAACGTAAAGCGTGATTAGGACGCAAAGATTTATATGTTTAGAGTGCCAATTGAACATGTTCTAAGTACTTATAAGTTGTGGATTCTATAATAACTAGATAATGAGTGAGTATTAAGTTACACGCTATACAAAATTTTTAAATAAAAAAATATGTTTGATCAACTTAAATTAAGCGCTTGTTTGAAATAACTTAAGAAGTTACTGTAAAATTAAGGCCAATATCAAAAATTAATTTTAACCTCATATTTTACAGAATTCACTACTTTTCATTCATATATCTTGGCAAATTTTATCAAAAACTCAGTCAAACAATCCTTAAATTTAAACCTTAAACATTAAAATATACGTCCGTTTGAGTTTCATTTTTGGTTAAAAATGCATTTTGGAACAGTAGATTGATGGAGAATGTTTAATTAATAAATAAAGAAAAAATTTGAATTTGCGTGTAATATTATTTTATTGAAACTGTGTGTTTGAAAAAAGAGAGAAAAATGTATTTCAGAAATAATTGATATCAAACATTATGGTCGATAACAAGTTTGACACTCTTTCACGTGACAACAATATATATCATTGATTTTAAACACATTTATCTAATCACTGTTTAGATTCCTTCCACATGAGGAGATGTTATATTTGGTGTCAAGTAGGTACATTTAGCTTAATTCAATATGGACATGTTTGGACCATATTTGAATTTAAGCCCATGTTTGACTCACGTTATTTTTTTATTCTCATTTTTTTACTTAGTTTCAACCACACATTCTTCAATAAAATAATATTTTCCATCACATCAATAACTTTTCTTTCTTTTTCAACCATATATTTTTCATCACACCACTTCAAAAAAATACATTTTTTTCATTTTAATATGCACCAAACGCTATCGTATATGTTTCTCCATTCTAGTTACATTATCAAATTTTAATTTGGTTCTAAGTTATTCTTATTAGAATTTTTCTATTGAATTAACCATTAGTTTGTGACATTCAAAATAATCAACACTTAGACCGTCTAAAATTAAAAAAAAAAAAATGGAAGTGAAACAAACAAATTACATATCAATTTGTACATTTATACAATTTCTTAAGTATAAAATAACCAAACATAAATTTATCTTTGTCGGTCATGATGTCATCTCATTTCTTATTTTAAATGTGTTTGCTTCTTGCAGAAGATTTGGATTATTCGAAGCTAGATTTAGAATTTGTAAAGAAAAAAATAAAATCAAACCTTTCAATTTATCCACTTGACATTGCCGGCCGCTGTGACATCCAATACACCGTGAGTATTTGACAATATGACAGCGATAAGATGAGATTGGATTGAAACACTTCACCTAATACAAAAAATATTGTTTAATTTTCTACGTTGTTTTTCATACATAATTGAAATATTGAACGGCTAACTTTTAATTTTTTCAACATATATGTTGATTTTTATGAAGAAATTTTTATGAAGAATTTATTGAAATTTGAAATTATATCTTAAAGGCCAACCACCTCGTTTGATTTTCATTATTTTTAAAACACGTTTTTCTTTCGCTTATTAACAAAAAAAAAAAATTCGTTATTTTTTAACCGTACATTCTCTATCAAAATACTATTCTAAAATGCATTATTTCCAAAAAAAATTGGGCTGAAACATGCTCTTGTTAAAAAAGATAATATAAATTTTTGTATATTGATTAATATTTTTATGTTTAAACGGTACAACAAGATTTAGCTATGTTTGGTACACATTAAAATTTTCATTTTCATTATTCTACTCATTTTCAATTATATTCTTCAATAAAATAATATTTTTCATCACATTAATAACTTTTTTTTTTAACTACACATTCTCCATTAATATACTATTTCAGAATACATTCTTTCAAAATAATGTGGCTCTATATCAATATTTGTTCTCGTATGTGATGACACAATCTATAACTGGTTACGATGATTCTGCCATTCAGCATTTGAAAATTTTTCTTGCATGGAAGTTCTTCATTAAAGATATTGGTAGACTAAAATATTTTCTTTGATATTGAAGTTGCTCGTTCTCACGAAGGTTTGTTCTTTTGTCAGCAAAAATATATCTTAGGCATTCGTAAAGATGCATGTATGCTTGGTGAAAAAAATTCTTACTTCCTTGAGGAACAATATCTATGCATAACCCCCAACTACTGGTACTCCATTATGTGATCCTACGTCATATCGCAGCCTTGTGGGCAGCCTCATTTATCTTACCTTCGATCCGTCTCCCGACCCGCCATTGTCTATTTTGTTCACATTCTAAGCCAATTCATTCATGACCCACATACTGGCCGCATGGCATGGATACTGCAACCAGAGTTGTTCAATATCTCTCAAAGACTCACCTTAAAAGGCATTCTTCTATCGTCTTCAAGTACATTAAATTAAGTGGCTTTTATGATTGCGAATTGTGATTGGATAGAATGTCAACCTAGTCCTTGCTCTACCGCAAGTTATTGCACAATGCTTGGTTCCAATCTAGTTTCTTGGAAACCTAGGAAACATATTACTATTTCTCGTTATTTTATTGAGGTAGAGTATCGAGCCATGGTCACGGCTACTTCAGAACTTCAGTGGTTAAAATATCTTTTGATAGATCTTAGGATTTGTTTGAGGCTCACCTTTTGGAAGGATATATACTGTAATGGTTATTTTTTTATTTTTTTATTTTTTTTTTGGGGAAAATGTTAGGTTAATAAGTAGGATTTTATTTTTTTCCAATTTACGTGTAAATTTAGAGGGTGTTTGGTATAGATTAAAATCAGATTTTAAGTGAATTTTGATAAAAGTTTTTGAAACACGTGGTTGAAAAGATGTGGGACCCATGAAAGATTTGGTTGATATTGATTGTTTGACTTTGACTTAGATTAAAATCAAATTTTAATCCGGCGCAAACATGCCCTTATTTTATTGGGCAATTGTGTGATTGAAAATAAGTCTGAGATTTTTTTTTTCCCATAAATTGCACATTGATTATTTCGTTTTATGATGTATGATGACACTAAATGGCTATCTAGAATTAAAGTAGAGTGTATTCCACAAATTGTTTTCTCCATTAGTCATCTCTCTCTCTCTCACACACACACATTTTTTCACACTACTTTCCTACTAATCCATTGCTAATGAAATTTGGTAAATCTAATCAATAACTTTCAGCTACAAATAATAGTGATGATTTTATAACAACACATTTGGCATCAAAAAGCGATTCCTGATCACATACGTCTCATAAACTTGTGGTTGTAGAAATATTATTGATCATTTGCTTGACGTACAAGTTATTAATTTGAAATACTTTGCTAACGGTTTAAATATGTTTTTTTTTATGCTATAATTGTTCTTATTTCATTTCATTGGGATGGTATAACATATTTGTCAAAAATGATGCTTTGCTCGTTTCTTAATTTGTGAAATTAAGTTATTAAAATCGAACTGAACGGAATTTCGATAAGTAATGACAATGTAATATCATATTGGAACTGAATTAGAAAAGAACAAACATGTTTCGGTTTACTATTTTTTTTTCCTTAATTCAACTTTGTAGAAAAAAAAATTCTAACGCTAATTTTTTATTTTTTTTTTCTAACTGCATTCTGAAACCAGATTAAAGGGAAGTGTATTTTCTTTAATCTAATAATTGAAAGTTACGTCCATAAGCAGCAATCAAGAGAGAAAAAGTCGTCCAAGTTCATCTGTGTCAGAAATTTAGGTCCATAATTATCCTTATATATTTAAGTAATAAAGCATTCAAGGATTTCAGTTAGAGCAGAGAGCCAGAGATTATCCAATACGTGTCAAGCTTGAAGTTTTCACGCCATGAATGCTGGATATTGACTATCAAAAATGGATAACTCTACTTGTACATAATTTGAGTTACACAATGGTGTTCATACAATCACATGGGGTGGGATCCACTCAAATAAAATATTCGAACTTATCCCACCTCATGTGAGTGTACGAACACCATTGTGTAACTTAAATTATGCACACCAAATATCACTCATCAAAAATTCCCCAAATACGAAATATTAGATCTTACGTTGTGATCACATTGATGCAAGCTACTTAACAATAGTACACTAAGAACTTGTTTGGCCGTACTTTTACTTCTTGTAAAAATGTTTCTTGAAGAAATTATTTTAAGTTAGCTTTCTCTAAATATTTTTATAGTCAACAGTTTTTTAAATTTTCAAAAACCTTGTCAAACGGACTCTACATATTGCAAAGAAATGTACTTTAAAATTATAAAACAATGCTAAGTGTACATCTTTGTGTTCACTCCATTGAAGTTCAAAAAGTGTTGGACACAAAAGTGTGTTTTTTCAAAACTGTCTAATCATGTATCGTTACGTGTCACAATATAAAAAATGATGTAAAACAATATGAACATGTAGCGTGATTCAAAATTATATGTTTAATACTCTCCAATTTTGCACCACAAAACTCGCACAATTTTGATTGTTGAAAATATAAGTAAGAATAAATCGTTACCTTCTTTAGCAATTCAAAACTATGGTTCACAATTCTATCTGTACAAGTAAAAACCTTGAACAAAATATAATTTAGTAAAAGCTCTACGCAAATATTTGATAATATAAATAAAAGCATTTCGATTATTTTCTATATTGAACTTTTCTTTTTTGAATGATATATTAAACTTTTCAGTGATGATACATGTATATACTAATTAAAGATAAATTGATCCAAAGGGGATGTAAAGTTCAATCAATTGATATTTCAAATCTTGATGACAAATCCCGAATCAAAAAATAAAAATAAAAAATGTATTAATATCCAATTCACATAATCTCGGGTGATGCGTCTAGTTAGGATTTCACTGATTTTCGTTAGGATTATTCCAAATGCACAGAAAAAAATTTCACATAAATTTCACACCCCTACATGTGTGGGGTCTACCAGAATAAAAAATGAAAAAAAAACAAAAAAAACTCACCCCCACACCTTCTATTGTAAGTGTATGTGAAATTACCCACCCCACCCCACCCCACCCCACCCCACCCCACCCCTCCCCTTCTGTAAGGGTCCGTTTGATTGCAAAGGTGAAAAATGAATGGAAATAAAATGTTTTATAGGGAATTGATTTTCTTAAAAATTGTTTTATTGGGAATTATAATTAATTGTGTTTGATTAATATAATTTTTCATGAAAAATTTTGAAAAATTAGTGTCCGTTTGACTTCGTTTTTTTATGAAAATTGTCCATTAAAATGGTAATATTTTCTACCATTGGGTCTAGAATTTGTTCCAATTTGTTCCTTTGGGTATGAATGTCATTCGTTTGACTTTATTTTGTATGAAAATTATCAAGTTTTTTTTCATAATATTGAAAAATAAATATTTTCATAAAGTTAATTTATAGACGAAATCGTGTCTATGATTTAAGTAATAAAAAAACAAAAATTAATTTACTAATGTTAAAAGAAAAATTGTCAGCAATGAAATAATATTTTAAAAATATTATTCAATATTAATATTATGAATAAAAATAAGAAGATAATCACAATTACCAATGCATTAACATTTCGTCATTGACTTGTTAAAAAATGAAAAATGAAGCCAAATAATAAACTTGCATCATTAACGATACCAACAATTTTTTTGTCGATAATCAGTGATCGAAGCGCCGTGTGTAATACCCAACTCAAACTTGGTCAATTTAGCCTGCTTGCTTCTTGGGGTATCAATTATCACATGACCATTCCATTAGGATTTCAAGACCATACGGAATTGTGACATAGGAGTAGTAGCTAGTTGTGTGGGGGTGAGGATTGTCCTTTTGTTCTTCAAGTTTCCATCACCATAATAAGCTCAAAATAAGGAGAAAAAACAATAGTTGAGGCCCCAAAATCCAAATGCTTTATGAACTGTAAACTACTTTAGCTTTATTTAAATCCAATCCACCGTAAGGTTGCTTGGACAGCAAAATGCACGCTAACTCATATTTTATGGCGTAAAAGACTTTCGTAGTCAGATGCAACTTAAGGTAATTGTCCATATGTGCGTTTCCTTAAAAGTAGTGGATGTTTTTTTTCTTTACATCCTCTACTAGGATAAATGAAAACAAATAAATACACGTAGATATTATATGTCTTGGGACTCTTCTGTTACAATAAAAACAGAAGTGATGTGAATTATTTAAGAATCGAAGTCGATCTGCTCTATAAAAAGAAGATATTAATGGACTTCTATAAAATAGTTTCAAGGAATTCAGCCCCCCCTTGAGGTCACAGGTTCAAATTATGTCACTATATATATATATATGTGTAGGAGTGTTTGAAAATGGAAGTTTAATAACTTAATTTGTCCCGATCTAATTAAAGTATTGAACACGATCCATACAAAAGATTTATTCAACATCAATAATGTATTCTCGTGGATTAGGTTTCGGTGGTTCACATTCTACACACCAAAATACCCCATAATTACATTGTCCAACGTGAGAGGATCGACCCTTAAAACCACATAGAAGAAAAGAAATTCATTCACCAAGAACGAGGAAGACATCCACAAAAGAAAAGCAAAAAGCAGTATTTGTAAGCAGTAAGTAAGAAAAGAGAGAGAGAAAGAGAGATGAGCGCATAATGAGTGACAATAAACTAGGGATGACCAACCATGCAATCAGTTGTTAAATCAATAGGTTTTCAAATTGTTCATTCCTCCCTTTTATAGGGTAATGCGCAGTCATTGATCTCATTACGATTCAAGGATCAATATTCCTACTCTCACTTCAAATGACACTTTTTATTTTTGCATCGGGTCAACAAATAATCTGGTGTACAATGTTGGGCCATTTAGTTTCTTCGACTTCAACTAAAGAAATCCATTTATGATTCATCATATCATCGTCCCATCCCAAGGTTGTTTGGCAACACAAAATCCGAACATAACTCGTAGACATAAAGTGATTTAGAAATGACTCATAGGACACTCGAAATAGTATTTAGATCATTAAAAATTGTAATTGATAAAAAAAGGTAGTTAATAAAAATCAAGTGGAGGCGAGTAATTAAAGAAATAGTAGTGAAAATACAAAAAAATGAAGAAAGGAAAGATAATCGAAAGGGCATGTTTCAAGTGTGTCAACATCAATACAGCTATATTGGCAATGAATATTGAATACAGCTTAATCCCAACTATTTCTCCCTTGAGTGAAAAGGACAATTATGATACCCGATTCTTTTACAACACATTGCTTTTGTCTAACATTTTTATTTTCAATTTATAAACAAAGTTCATATATGGTAGATATTTATTTATTTTTTTACAACGGATTTTGCGGAAAGAGATTTTTATTGGAGAAAACATGTTTAAAAAGCAGAAAAAAAATTATGGTTCCACTTTCAAAATTTTTGTATTGAAAGAATACTAGGCCCCTGTTTGGTTCGGATTAAAATCTGCTTTTAATTCAAGTCAAAGTCAAATAATCAATATTAACTACATTTTTTATGGGTCCCACAACTTTTCAACCCCACATTTCAAATTTTTTTATTACAATCTGCTAAAAATTTAACCCCTGTTTGGGCCACATTCTTTTTTTCATTTTCATTCTTCTACTCATTTTCAATCACACATTCTCTAATAAAATAATATTTTCCATCACATCAATAACTTTTCCTTCTTTTTCAACCACATATTTCCCATCACATCAACCAAAAAAATGCATTCTTTTGAAAATACCTAGCAGGTTAACGGAGGTTACAATTCAATACTAAGCCCCTGTTTGGGCCACATTCTTTCTTTCATTCTCATTCTTCTACTCATTTTCAACCACACATTCTCTAATAAAATAATATTTTCCGTCACATCAATAACTTTTCCTTCTTTTTCAACCACATATTTCTCATCACATCAACAAAAAAAATGCATTCTTTTAAAAATAATGTACACCAATTTTAATCCTTACCAAATGCCCTCTAAAATTTAAATGAGCTTTATAAAATAAAGGCGAAAGATGACAAGACTTTTCTTGTAGTCTTGAACACTGGGGAAATCTTACTCTATATATACATCACCATATTTGCTTCTCTTCTCAACTTTCTTCTCACCCTCAAATTTCTCTCTATAGTTCTCTTCTTTTTCTTCTCCACTTCTCTCTCTCTATAATTTTGAAGCATTCGCATTTCGACATAAGGAGAAACAATGGGTTGCTTAAACATTGTTCAAAAGGTCAGTGAGATAATATTCTCCTTTTGTATCTTCATAATTTGCAAAGAAATTTTCCTTTTGATCATTTCAATTTATTCTTTTCTTTCACATGCATGGAACCTCTATTCTTCTTCTTCTTCTTCCATTAACTTGATTCTGTATGTTATAATTAGAGCTTCGTATTCGTCAGAAACTAGCAGCAATTATCGTATGGACCGTGTTTGGCTATTCCCAGAAAGTAGGTTTGGCGAGTAAAAAAAGTAACTTTAAAAGTCAGGTTTGGTAGAATAAATTAACTTACTACCAAACATGCTCTTTGGGTTAGGGTGGTGGTAGGGAAGGGGAAGTTGTCTTTCTCATGACGTGTCAGTTACCATTTCGGCATTTTGTTATTTTTTTTATTGTAGCTGAACTTAAATATGTGCTCGAGAGATTATGTCATCCTTTGGCGCATTTGATAGTATAACGCTCGTATATATCCATATATACACGACGAAACGACGATCACAACAAAGATAAAATAATCTGATTCATGAAAAGCACGAAGTAAAAATGAAAGAGATTCTCTTGCAGTTTCATAGATATATCTTTTTATATGAAGCCAAAATCCGTACGTCACCTAGTTTAGTACTATATTCATTAATTTAATGTGGTTACCTTTATTATTTTCCTCGAAAAAGAAAATTCAGATAATAGTCTTCACCACTGCATTAATTTCCATATGTATTTCAACCATATTGTTGTTACAAGTCAATTTGGCCTCTTCTTCCTCGTAATAATTATTCCCACGACATGCCGAAAAACTTCATAACACGTCATGCATATGAGATATCAAAAAAATAATAACACACATAATGAATATTATAAAATAGTTTCGAAATAAATATTTTTGTACTCAATTTTTATCAGAATCGAGTCGAGGAGAAAACAATGAAACAACAAGAAGAATGCACTTTCGATGGAAGTGTAGATAAGCATGGACATCCTGCGGTGCGCAAAAGTACTGGATCATGGTTTGCTGGTATTCTAATACTAGGTAAGCCTCAATTTATTTATGGTATTTATTAAGGATGTTGAGTCACATTATTTTGGAAGAATGTATTCTGTAATAATAGATTGATGAAGAATGTGTGGTTGAAAAAGAAGGAAAAGTTATTGATGTGATGAAAATTTTTATTTTATTGAAAAATGTGTGGTTGAAAATGAGTAAAAGAATGAAAATGAAAATTTTAATGTGTACCAAACATGTGCGGGCTATGGGTGCGTTTAATTGCATTTATTTTCCATGAAAAGTTCTAGTTTCCACCTAAATTCTTACTTTGAAGTGTTTTGATGTTATTTTTTTTATGAAAAATATTTTTCAACTTTTAAAAATATGCCTAATTTTCCATTTTTTTAAGGAAAACATTTTCTTTGAAAAAGTATGTTTTGTTTTCTTCAAAATAAGAAAAATATTTTCTTAAAATATATATTTTTCATGTCGATCATATACAATCTAAATAAATTTTAAATTCCATGTTGAATACTTG